>CAKAJA020000304.1:0-87500 GCA_916610235.2 Lasioglossum morio
AACGTATAACGTATAACGTATAACGTATAACGTATAACGTATAACGTATAACGTATAACGTATAACGTATAACGTATAACCTATAACGTATAACGTATAACGTATAACGTATAACGTATAACGTATAACGTATAACGTATAACGTATAACGTATAACGTATAACGTATAACGTATAACGTATAACGTATAACGTATAACGTATAAGCTATAACTTATAACGTATAACGTATAACGTATAAATTATAACGTATAACGTATAACGTATAACGTATAACGTATAACGTATAACGTATAACGTATAACGTATAACGTATAACGTATAACGTATAACGTATAACGTATAACGTATAACGTATAACGTATAACGTATAACGTATAACCTATAACTTATAACGTATAAAGTATAACGTATAAATTATAACGTATAACGTATAACGTATAACGTACAACGTACAACTTATAACGTATAACGTATAACGTATAACGTATAACGTATAACGTATAACGTATAACGTATAACGTATAGCGTATAACGTATAACGTATAACGTATAACGTATAACGTATAACGTATAACGTATAACGTATAACGTATAACGTATAACGTATAACGTATAACGTATAACGTATAACGTATAACGTATAACGTATAACGTATAACGTATAACGTATAACGTATAACGTATAACGTATAACGTATAACGTATAACGTATAACGTATAACGTATAACTTATAACGTATAACGTATAACGTATAAATTATAACGTATAACGTATAACGTATAACGTACAACGTACAACGTATAACGTATAACGTATAACGTATAACGTATAACGTATAACGTATAACGTATAACGTATAACGTATAACGTATAACGTATAACGTATAACGTATAACGTATAACGTATAACGTATAACGTATAACGTATAACGTATAACGTATAACGTATAACGTATAACGCATAACGTATAACGTATAATGTTAAACGTATAACCTATAACGTACAACGTATAACGTTTAAACGTATAACGTATAATGTATAACGTGTAACGTTAAACGTATAACGTATAGCGCATAACGTATAACGTGTAACGTATAATGTTAAACTTATAACCTATAACGTATAACGTATAATGTATAACGTGTAACGTTAAACGTATAACGTATAACGTTAAACGTACAACGTATAATGTATAACGTATAACGTATATCGTATAACGCATAACGTATAACGTATAACGTATAATGTTAAACGTATAACGTATATCGTATAACGTATAACGTATAACGTATAACGTTAAACATATAACGTATAACGTATAACGTATAATGTTAAACGTATAACGTATAACGTATAACGTATAACGTATAACGTATAACGTATAACGTATAACGTATAACGTATAACGTATAACGTATAACGTATAACGTATAACGTATAACGTATAACGTATAACGTATAACGTATAACGTATAACGTATAACGTATAACGTATGACGTATAACGTATAACGTATAACGCATAACGTATAACGTATAATGTTAAACGTATAACCTATAACGTACAACGTATAACGTTTAAACGTATAACGTATAATGTATAACGTGTAACGTTAAACGTATAACGTATAGCGCATAACGTATAACGTGTAACGTATAATGTTAAACTTATAACCTATAACGTATAACGTATAATGTATAACGTGTAACGATAAACGTATAACGTATAACGTATAACGTATAACGTATAACCTATAACTTATAACGTATAACGTATAACGTATAAATTATAACGTATAACGTATAACGTATAACGTACAACGTACAACGTATAACGTATAACGTATAACGTATAACGTATAACGTATAACGTATAACGTATAACGTATAACCTATAACTTATAACGTATAACGTATAACGTATAAATTATAACGTATAACGTATAACGTATAACGTATAACGTATAACGTATAACGTATAACGTATAACGCATAACGTATAACGTATAATGTTAAACGTATAACCTATAACGTACAACGTATAACATTTAAACGTATAACGTATAATGTATAACGTGTAACGTTAAACGTATAACGTATAGCGCATAACGTATAACGTGTAACGTATAATGTTAAACTTATAACCTATAACGTATAACGTATAATGTATAACGTGTAACGTTAAACGTATAACGTATAACGTGTAACGTTAAACGTATAACGTATAACGTGTAACGTTAAACGTATAACGAATAACGTATAACGTATAACGTATAACGTAAAACGTATAACGTATAACGTATAACGTAAAACGTATAACGTATAACGTATAACGTATAACGTATAACGTATAACGTATAACGTATAACGTATAACGTATAACGTATAACGTATAACGTATAACGTATAACGTATAACGTATAACGTATAACGTATAACGTATAACGTATAACGTATAACGTATAACGTATAACGTATAACGTATAATGTTAAACGTATAACCTATAACGTACAACGTATAACGTTTAGACGTATAACGTATAATGTATAACGTATAACGTATAACTTTTAACGTTAAACATATAACGTATAACGTATAACGTATAACGTATAACGTATAACGTATAACGTATAACGTATAACGTATAACGTATAACGTATAACGTATAACGCATAACGTATAACGTATAATGTTAAACGTATAACCTATAACGTACAACGTATAACGTTTAGACGTATAACGTATAATGTATAACGTATAACGTATAACTTTTAACGTTAAACATATAACGTATAACGTATAACGTATAACGTATAACGTATAACGTATAACGTATAACGTATAACGTATAACGTATAACGCATAACGTATAACGTATAATGTTAAACGTATAACCTATAACGTACAACGTATAACGTTTAAACGTATAACGTATAATGTATAACGTGTAACGTTAAACGTATAACGTATAGCGCATAACGTATAACGTGTAACGTATAATGTTAAACTTATAACCTATAACGTATAACGTATAATGTATAACGTGTAACGTTAAACGTATAACGTATAACGTATAACGTATAACGTATAACGTATAACGTATAACGTATAACGTATAACGTATAACGTATAACGTATAACGTATAACGTATAACGTATAACGTATAACGTATAACGTATAACGTATAACGTATAACGTATAACGTATAACGTATAACGTATAAAGTATAACGTATAGCGTATAACGTATAACGCATAACGTATAACGTATAATGTTAAACGTATAGCCTATAACGTACAACGTATAACATTTAAACGTATAACGTATAATGTATAACGTGTAACGTTAAACGTGTAACGTATAGCGCATAACGTATAACGTGTAACGTATAATGTTAAACTTATAACCTATAACGTATAACGTATAATGTATAACGTGTAACGTTAAACGTATAACGTATAACGTATAACGTATAACGTATAACGTATAACGTATAACGTATAACGTATAACGTATAACGTATAACGTATAACGTATAACGTATAACGTATAACGTATAACGTATAACGTATAACGTATAACGTATAACGTATAACGTATAACGTATAACGTATAACGTATACCGTATAACGTATAACGTATAACGTATAACGTATAACGTATAACGTATAACGCATAACGTATAACGTATAATGTTAAACGTATAACCTATAACGTACAAGGTATAACGTTTAAACGTATAACGTATAATGTATAACGGGTAACGTTAAACGTATAACGTATAGCGCATAACGTATAACGTATAACGTATAACGTATAACGTATAACGTATAACGTATAACGTATAACGTATAACGTATAACGTATAACGTATAACGTATAACGTATAACGTATAACGTATAATGTTAAACGTATAACCTATAACGTACAACGTATAACGTTTAGACGTATAACGTATAATGTATAACGTATAACGTATAACTTTTAACGTTAAACATATAACGTATAACGTATAACGTATAACGTATAACGTATAACGTATAACGTATAACGTATAACGTATAACGTATAACGCATAACGTATAACGTATAATGTTAAACGTATAACCTATAACGTACAACGTATAACGTTTAGACGTATAACGTATAATGTATAACGTATAACGTATAACTTTTAACGTTAAACATATAACGTATAACGTATAACGTATAACGTATAACGTATAACGTATAACGTATAACGTATAACGTATAACGTATAACGTATAATGTTAAACGTATAACCTATAACGTACAACGTATAACGTTTAAACGTATAACGTATAATGTATAACGTGTAACGTTAAACGTATAACGTATAGCGCATAACGTATAACGTGTAACGTATAATGTTAAACTTATAACCTATAACGTATAACGTATAATGTATAACGTGTAACGTTAAACGTATAACGTATAACGTATAACGTATAACGTATAACGTATAACGTATAACGTATAACGTATAACGTATAACGTATAACGTATAACGTATAACGTATAACGTATAACGTATAACGTATAACGTATAACGTATAACGTATAACGTATAACGTATAGCGTATAACGTATAACGCATAACGTATAACGTATAATGTTAAACGTATAACGTATAACGTACAACGTATAACATTTAAACGTATAACGTATAATGTATAACGTGTAACGTTAAACGTATAACGTATAGCGCATAACGTATAACGTGTAACGTATAATGTTAAACTTATAACCTATAACGTATAACGTATAATGTATAACGTGTAACGTTAAACGTATAACGTATAACGTGTAACGTTAAACGTATAACGTATAACGTGTAACGTTAAACGTATAACGTATAACGTGTAACGTTAAACGTATAACGTATAACGTATAACGTATAACGTATAACGTATAACGTATAACGTATAACGTATAACGTATAACGTATAACGTATAACGTATAACGTATAACGTATAACGTATAACGTATAACGTATAACGTATAACGTATAACGTATAACGTATAACGTATAACGTATAACGTATAACGTATAACGTATAACGTATAACGTATAACGTATAACGTATAACGTATAACGTATAACGTATAACGTATAACGTATAATGTTAAACGTATAACCTATAACGTACAACGTATAACGTTTAGACGTATAACGTATAATGTATAACGTATAACGTATAACTTTTAACGTTAAACATATAACGTATAACGTATAACGTATAACGTATAACGTATAACGTATAACGTATACCGTATAACGTATAACGTATAACGTATAACGTATAACGTATAACGTTTAACGCATAACGTATAACGTATAATGTTAAACGTATAACCTATAACGTACAAGGTATAACGTTTAAACGTATAATGTATAATGTATAACGGGTAACGTTAAACGTATAACGTATAGCGCATAACGTATAACGTGTAACGTATAATGTTAAACTTATAACCTATAACGTATAACGTATAATGTATAACGTGTAACGTTAAACGTATAACGCATAACGTTAAACGTACAACGTATAATGTATAACGTATAACGTATAACGTATAACGCATAACGTATAACGTATAACGTATAATGTTGAACGTATAACGTATATCGTATAACGTATAACGTATAACGTTAAACATATAACGTATAACGTATAACGTATAATGTTAAACGTATAACGTATAACGTATAACGTATAACGTATAACGTATAACGTATAACGTATAACGTATAACGTATAACGTATAACCTATAACGTATAACGTATAACGTATAACGTATAACGTATAACGTATAACGTATAACGTATAACGTATAACGTATAACGTATAACGTATAACGTATAACGTATAACGTATAACGTATAACGTATAAGCTATAACTTATAACGTATAACGTATAACGTATAAATTATAACGTATAACGTATAACGTATAACGTATAACGTACAACGTACAACGTATAACGTATAACGTATAACGTATAACGTATAACGTATAACGTATAACGTATAACGTATAACGTATAACGTATAACGTATAACGTATAACCTATAACTTATAACGTATAACGTATAACGTATAAATTATAACGTATAACGTATAACGTATAACGTACAACGTACAACTTATAACGTATAACGTATAACGTATAACGTATAACGTATAACGTATAACGTATAACGTATAACGTATAGCGTATAACGTATAACGTATAACGTATAACGTATAACGTATAACGTATAACGTATAACGTATAACGTATAACGTATAACGTATAACGTATAACGTATAACGTATAACGTATAACGTATAACGTATAACGTATAACGTATAACGTATAACGTATAACGTATAACGTATAACGTATAACGTATAACGTATAACGTATAACTTATAACGTATAACGTATAACGTATAAATTATAACGTATAACGTATAACGTATAACGTACAACGTACAACGTATAACGTATAACGTATAACGTATAACGTATAACGTATAACGTATAACGTATAACGTATAACGTATAACGTATAACGTATAACGTATAACGTATAACGTATAACGTATAACGTATAACGTATAACGTATAACGTATAACGTATAACGTATAACGTATAACGTATAACGTATAACGTATAACGCATAACGTATAACGTATAATGTTAAACGTATAACCTATAACGTACAACGTATAACGTTTAAACGTATAACGTATAATGTATAACGTGTAACGTTAAACGTATAACGTATAGCGCATAACGTATAACGTGTAACGTATAATGTTAAACTTATAACCTATAACGTATAACGTATAATGTATAACGTGTAACGTTAAACGTATAACGTATAACGTTAAACGTACAACGTATAATGTATAACGTATAACGTATATCGTATAACGCATAACGTATAACGTATAACGTATAATGTTAAACGTATAACGTATATCGTATAACGTATAACGTATAACGTATAACGTTAAACATATAACGTATAACGTATAACGTATAATGTTAAACGTATAACGTATAACGTATAACGTATAACGTATAACGTATAACGTATAACGTATAACGTATAACGTATAACGTATAACGTATAACGTATAACGTATAACGTATAACGTATAACGTATAACGTATAACGTATAACGTATAACGTATAACGTATAACGTATAACGTATGACGTATAACGTATAACGTATAACGCATAACGTATAACGTATAATGTTAAACGTATAACCTATAACGTACAACGTATAACGTTTAAACGTATAACGTATAATGTATAACCTGTAACGTTAAACGTATAACGTATAGCGCATAACGTATAACGTGTAACGTATAATGTTAAACTTATAACCTATAACGTATAACGTATAATGTATAACGTGTAACGATAAACGTATAACGTATAACGTATAACGTATAACGTATAACCTATAACTTATAACGTATAACGTATAACGTATAAATTATAACGTATAACGTATAACGTATAACGTACAACGTACAACGTATAACGTATAACGTATAACGTATAACGTATAACGTATAACGTATAACGTATAACGTATAACCTATAACTTATAACGTATAACGTATAACGTATAAATTATAACGTATAACGTATAACGTATAACGTATAACGTATAACGTATAACGTATAACGTATAACGCATAACGTATAACGTATAATGTTAAACGTATAACCTATAACGTACAACGTATAACATTTAAACGTATAACGTATAATGTATAACGTGTAACGTTAAACGTATAACGTATAGCGCATAACGTATAACGTGTAACGTATAATGTTAAACTTATAACCTATAACGTATAACGTATAATGTATAACGTGTAACGTTAAACGTATAACGTATAACGTGTAACGTTAAACGTATAACGTATAACGTGTAACGTTAAACGTATAACGAATAACGTATAACGTATAACGTATAACGTAAAACGTATAACGTATAACGTATAACGTAAAACGTATAACGTATAACGTATAACGTATAACGTATAACGTATAACGTATAACGTATAACGTATAACGTATAACGTATAACGTATAACGTATAACGTATAACGTATAACGTATAACGTATAACGTATAACGTATAACGTATAACGTATAACGTATAACGTATAACGTATAATGTTAAACGTATAACCTATAACGTACAACGTATAACGTTTAGACGTATAACGTATAATGTATAACGTATAACTTTTAACGTTAAACATATAACGTATAACGTATAACGTATAACGTATAACGTATAACGTATAACGTATAACGTATAACGTATAACGTATAACGTATAACGCATAACGTATAACGTATAATGTTAAACGTATAACCTATAACGTACAACGTATAACGTTTAGACGTATAACGTATAATGTATAACGTATAACGTATAACTTTTAACGTTAAACATATAACGTATAACGTATAACGTATAACGTATAACGTATAACGTATAACGTATAACGTATAACGTATAACGTATAACGTATAACGCATAACGTATAACGTATAATGTTAAACGTATAACCTATAACGTACAACGTATAACGTTTAAACGTATAACGTATAATGTATAACGTGTAACGTTAAACGTATAACGTATAGCGCATAACGTATAACGTGTAACGTATAATGTTAAACTTATAACCTATAACGTATAACGTATAATGTATAACGTGTAACGTTAAACGTATAACGTATAACGTATAACGTATAACGTATAACGTATAACGTATAACGTATAACGTATAACGTATAACGTATAACGTATAACGTATAACGTATAACGTATAACGTATAACGTATAACGTATAACGTATAACGTATAACGTATAAAGTATAACGTATAGCGTATAACGTATAACGCATAACGTATAACGTATAATGTTAAACGTATAGCCTATAACGTACAACGTATAACATTTAAACGTATAACGTATAATGTATAACGTGTAACGTTAAACGTGTAACGTATAGCGCATAACGTATAACGTGTAACGTATAATGTTAAACTTATAACCTATAACGTATAACGTATAATGTATAACGTGTAACGTTAAACGTATAACGTATAACGTATAACGTATAACGTATAACGTATAACGTATAACGTATAACGTATAACGTATAACGTATAACGTATAACGTATAACGTATAACGTATAACGTATAACGTATAACGTATAACGTATAACGTATAACGTATAACGTATAACGTATAACGTATAACGTATACCGTATAACGTATAACGTATAACGTATAACGTATAACGTATAACGTATAACGCATAACGTATAACGTATAATGTTAAACGTATAACCTATAACGTACAACGTATAACGTTTAAACGTATAACGTATAATGTATAACGGGTAACGTTAAACGTATAACGTATAGCGCATAACGTATAACGTGTAACGTATAATGTTAAACTTATAACCTATAACGTATAACGTATAATGTATAACGTGTAACGTTAAACGTATAACGCATAACGTTAAACGTACAACGTATAATGTATAACGTATAACGTATAACGTATAACGCATAACGTATAACGTATAACGTATAATGTTAAACGTATAACGTATATCGTATAACGTATAACGTATAACGTATAACGTATAACGTATAACGTATAACGTATAACGTATAACGTATAACGTATAACGTATAACGTATAACGTATAACGTATAACGTATAATGTATAACGTATAACGTATAACGTATAACGTATAACCTATAACGTATAACGTATAACGTATAACGTATAACGTATAACGTATAACGTATAACGTATAACGTATAACGTATAACGTATAACGTATAACGTATAACGTATAACGTATAACGTATAACGTATAACGTATAACGTATAACGTATAACGTATAACGTATAACGTATAACGTATAACGTATAACCTATAACTTATAACGTATAACGTATAACGTATAAATTATAACGTATAACGTATAACGTATAACGTACAACGTACAACGTATAACGTATAACGTATAACGTATAACGTATAACGTATAACGTATAACGTATAACGTATAACGTATAACGTATAACCTATAACTTATAACGTATAACGTATAACGTATAAATTATAACGTATAACGTATAACGTATAACGTATAACGTATAACGTATAGCGTATAACGTATAACGCATAACGTATAACGTATAATGTTAAACGTATAACCTATAACGTACAACGTATAACATTTAAACGTATAACGTATAATGTATAACGTGTAACGTTAAACGTATAACGTATAGCGCATAACGTATAACGTGTAACGTATAATGTTAAACTTATAACCTATAACGTATAACGTATAATGTATAACGTGTAACGTTAAACGTATAACGTATAACGTATAACGTATAACGTATAACGTATAACGTATAACGTATAACGTAAAACGTATAACGTATAACGTATAACGTAAAACGTATAACGTATAACGTATAACGTATAACGTATAACGTATAACGTATAACGTATAACGTATAACGTATAACGTATAACGTATAACGTATAACGTATAACGTATAACGTATAACGTATAACGTATAACGTATAACGTATAACGTATAACGTATAACGTATAACGTATAACGTATAACGTATAACGTATAACGTATAACGTATAACGTATAACGTATAACGTATAATGTTAAACGTATAACCTATAACGTACAACGTATAACGTTTAGACGTATAACGTATTATGTATAACGTATAACGTATAACTTTTAACGTTAAACATATAACGTATAACGTATAACGTATAACGTATAACGTATAACGTATAACGTATAACGTATAACGTATAACGTATAACGTATAACGCATAACGTATAACGTATAATGTTAAACGTATAACCTATAACGTACAACGTATAACGTTTAGACGTATAACGTATAATGTATAACGTATAACGTATAACTTTTAACGTTAAACATATAACGTATAACGTATAACGTATGACGTATAACGTATAACGTATAACGTATAACGTATAACGCATAACGTATAACGTATAATGTTAAACGTATAACCTATAACGTACAACGTATAACGTTTAAACGTATAACGTATAATGTATAACGTGTAACGTTAAACGTATAACGTATAGCGCATAACGTATAACGTGTAACGTATAATGTTAAACTTATAACCTATAACGTATAACGTATAATGTATAACGTGTAACGTTAAACGTATAACGTATAACGTATAACGTATAACGTATAACGTATAACGTATAACGTATAACGTATAACGTATAACGTATAACGTATAACGTATAACGTATAACGTATAACGTATAACGTATAACGTATAACGTATAACGTATAACGTATAACGTATAACGTATAACGTATAACGTATAACGTATAACGTATAACGTATAACGTATAGCGTATAACGTATAACGCATAACGTATAACGTATAATGTTAAACGTATAACCTATAACGTACAACGTATAACATTTAAACGTATAACGTATAATGTATAACGTGTAACGTTAAACGTATAACGTATAGCGCATAACGTATAACGTGTAACGTATAATGTTAAACTTATAACCTATAACGTATAACGTATAATGTATAACGTGTAACGTTAAACGTATAACGTATAACGTGTAACGTTAAACGTATAACGTATAACGTGTAACGTTAAACGTATAACGTATAACGTATAACGTATAACGCATAACGTATAACGTATAATGTTAAACGTATAACCTATAACGTACAACGTATAACGTTTAAACGTATAACGTATAATGTATAACGTGTAACGTTAAACGTATAACGTATAGCGCATAACGTATAACGTGTAACGTATAATGTTAAACTTATAACCTATAACGTATAACGTATAATGTATAACGTGTAACGTATAACGTATAACGTATAACGTATAACGTATAACGTATAACGTATAACGTACAACGTATAACGTATAACGTATAACGTATAACGTATAACGTATAACGTATAACGTATAACGTATAACGTATAACGTATAACGTATAACGTATAACGTATAACGTATAGCGTATAACGTATAACGCATAACGTATAACGTATAATGTTAAACGTATAACCTATAACGTACAACGTATAACATTTAAACGTATAACGTATAATGTATAACGTGTAACGTTAAACGTATAACGTATAGCGCATAACGTATAACGTGTAACGTATAATGTTAAACTTATAACCTATAACGTATAACGTATAATGTATAACGTGTAACGTTATACGTATAACGTATAACGTGTAACGTTAAACGTATAACGTATAACGTGTAACGTTAAACGTATAACGTATAACGTATAACGTATAACGTATAACGTATAACGTATAACGTATAACGTATAACGTATAACGTATAACGTATAACGTATAACGTATAACGTATAACGTATAACGTATAACGTATAACGTATAACGTATAACGTATAACGTATAACGTATAACGTATAACGTATAACGTATAACGTATAACGTATAACGTATAACGTATAACGTATAACGTATAACGTATAACGTATAACGTATAACGTATAACGTATAACGTATAACGTATAACGTATAACGTATAACGTATAACGTATAACGTATAACGTATAACGTATAACGTATAACGTATAACGTATAACGTATAACGTATAACGTATAACGTATAACGTATAACGTATAACGTATAACGTATAATGTTAAACGTATAACCTATAACGTACAACGTATAACGTTTAGACGTATAACGTATAATGTATAACGTATAACGTATAACTTTTAACGTTAAACATATAACGTATAACGTATAACGTATAACGTATAACGTATAACGTATAACGTATACCGTATAACGTATAACGTATAACGTATAACGTATAACGTATAACGCATAACGTATAACGTATAATGTTAAACGTATAACCTATAACGTACAAGGTATAACGTTTAAACGTATAACGTATAATGTATAACGGGTAACGTTAAACGTATAACGTATAGCGCATAACGTATAACGTGTAACGTATAATGTTAAACTTATAACCTATAACGTATAACGTATAATGTATAACGTGTAACGTTAAACGTATAACGCATAACGTTAAACGTACAACGTATAATGTATAACGTATAACGTTAAACGTATAACGTATAACGTATAACGTATAACGTATAACGTATAACGTATAACGTATAACGTATAACGTATAACGTATAACGTATAACGTATAACGTATAACGTATAACGTATAACGTATAACGTATAACGTATAACGTATAACGTTAAACGTATAACGTATAACGTATAACGTATAACGTATAACGTATAACGTATAACGTATAACGTATAACGTATAACGTATAACGCATAACGTATAACGTATAATGTTAAACGTATAACCTATAACGTACAACGTATAACGTTTAAACGTATAACGTATAATGTATAACGTGTAACGTTAAACGTATAACGTATAGCGCATAACGTATAACGTGTAACGTATAATGTTAAACTTATAACCTATAACGTATAACGTATAATGTATAACGTGTAACGTTAAACGTATAACGTATAACGTATAACGTATAACGTATAACGTATAACGTATAACGTATAACGTATAACGTATAACGTATAACGTATAACGTATAACGTATAACGTATAACGTATAACGTATAACGTATAACGTATAACGTATAACGTATAACGTATAACGTATAACGTATAACGTATAACGTATAACGTATAACGTATAACGTATAACGTATAACGTATAACGTATAACGTATAACGTATAACGTATAACGTATAATGTTAAACGTATAACCTATAACGTACAACGTATAACGTTTAGACGTATAACGTATAATGTATAACGTATAACGTATAACTTTTAACGTTAAACATATTACGTATAACGTATAACGTATAACGTATAACGTATAACGTATAACGTATACCGTATAACGTATAACGTATAACGTATAACGTATAACGTATAACGTATAACGCATAACGTATAACGTATAATGTTAAACGTATAACCTATAACGTACAAGGTATAACGTTTAAACGTATAATGTATAATGTATAACGGGTAACGTTAAACGTATAACGTATAGCGCATAACGTATAACGTGTAACGTATAATGTTAAACTTATAACCTATAACGTATAACGTATAATGTATAACGTGTAACGTTAAACGTATAACGCATAACGTTAAACGTACAACGTATAATGTATAACGTATAACGTATAACGTATAACGCATAACGTATAACGTATAACGTATAATGTTAAACGTATAACGTATATCGTATAACGTATAACGTATAACGTTAAACATATAACGTATAACGTATAACGTATAATGTTAAACGTATAACGTATAACGTATAACGTATAACGTATAACGTATAACGTATAACGTATAACGTATGACGTATAACGTATAACGTATAACGTATAACGTATAACGTATAACGTATAACGTATAACGTATAACGTATAACGTATAACGTATAACGTATAACGTATAACGTATAACGTATAACGTATAACGTATAACGTATAACGTATAAGCTATAACTTATAACGTATAACGTATAACGTATAAATTATAACGTATAACGTATAACGTATAACGTATAACGTACAACGTACAACGTATAACGTATAACGTATAACGTATAACGTATAACGTATAACGTATAACGTATAACGTATAACGTATAACGTATAACGTATAACGTATAACTTATAACTTATAACGTATAACGTATAACGTATAAAGTATAACGTATAACGTATAACGTATAACGTACAACGTTCAACTTATAACGTATAACGTATAACGTATAACGTATAACGTATAACGTATAACGTATAACGTATAACGTATGGCGTATAACGTATAACGTATAACGTATAACGTATAACGTATAACGTATAACGTATAACGTATAACGTATAACGTATAACGTATAACGTATAACGTATAACGTATAACGTATAACGTATAACGTATAACGTATAACGTATAACGTATAACGTATAACGTATAACGTATAACGTATAACGTATAACGTATAACGTATAACGTATAACGTATAAGCTATAACTTATAACGTATAACGTATAACGTATAAATTATAACGTATAACGTATAACGTATAACGTATAACGTACAACGTACAACGTATAACGTATAACGTATAACGTATAACGTATAACGTATAACGTATAACGTATAACGTATAACGTATAACGTATAACGTATAACGTATAACCTATAACTTATAACGTATAACGTATAACGTATAAATTATAACGTATAACGTATAACGTATAACGTACAACGTACAACTTATAACGTATAACGTATAACGTATAACGTATAACGTATAACGTATAACGTATAACGTATAACGTATAACGTATAACGTATAGCGTATAACGTATAACGTATAACGTATAACGTATAACGTATAACGTATAACGTATAACGTATAACGTATAACGTATAACGTATAACGTATAACGTATAACGTATAACGTATAGCGTATAACGTATAACGTATAACGTATAACGTATAACGTATAACGTATAACGTATAACGTATAACGTATAACGTATAACTTATAACGTATAACGTATAACGTATAAATTATAACGTATAACGTATAACGTATAACGTACAACGTACAACGTATAACGTATAACGTATAACGTATAACGTATAACGTATAACGTATAACGTATAACGTATAAGCTATAACTTATAACGTATAACGTATAACGTATAAATTATAACGTATAACGTATAACGTATAACGTATAACGTACAACGTACAACGTATAACGTATAACGTATAACGTATACCGTATAACGTATAACGTATAACGTATAACGTATAACGTATAACGTATAACGCATAACGTATAACGTATAATGTTAAACGTATAACCTATAACGTACAAGGTATAACGTTTAAACGTATAACGTATAATGTATAACGGGTAACGTTAAACGTATAACGTATAGCGCATAACGTATAACGTGTAACGTATAATGTTAAACTTATAACCTATAACGTATAACGTATAATGTATAACGTGTAACGTTAAACGTATAACGCATAACGTTAAACGTACAACGTATAATGTATAACGTATAACGTTAAACGTATAACATATAACGTAAAACGTATAACGTATAACGTATAACGTATAACGTATAACGTATAACGTATAACGTATAACGTATAACGTATAACGTATAACGTATAACGTATAACGTATAACGTATAACGTATAACGTATAACGTATAACGTATAACGTATAACGTATAACGTATAACGTATAACGCATAACGTATAACGTATAATGTTAAACGTATAACCTATAACGTACAACGTATAACGTTTAAACGTATAACGTATAATGTATAACGTGTAACGTTAAACGTATAACGTATAGCGCATAACGTATAACGTGTAACGTATAATGTTAAACTTATAACCTATAACGTATAACGTATAATGTATAACGTGTAACGTTAAACGTATAACGTATAACGTATAACGTATAACGTATAACGTATAACGTATAACGTATAACGTATAACGTATAACGTATAACGTATAACGTATAACGTATAACGCATAACGTATAACGTATAATGTTAAACGTATAACCTATAACGTACAAGGTATAACGTTTAAACGTATAACGTATAATGTATAACGGGTAACGTTAAACGTATAACGTATAGCGCATAACGTATAACGTGTAACGTATAATGTTAAACTTATAACCTATAACGTATAACGTATAATGTATAACGTGTAACGTTAAACGTATAACGCATAACGTTAAACGTACAACGTATAATGTATAACGTATAACGTTAAACGTATAACATATAACGTAAAACGTATAACGTATAACGTATAACGTATAACGTATAACGTATAACGTATAACGTATAACGTATAACGTATAACGTATAACGTATAACGTATAACGTATAACGTATAACGTATAAATTATAACGTATAACGTATAACGTATAACGTATAACGTACAACGTACAACGTATAACGTATAACGTATAACGTATAACGTATAACGTATAACGTATAACGTATAACGTATAACGTATAACGTATAACGTATAACGTATAACCTATAACTTATAACGTATAACGTATAACGTATAAATTATAACGTATAACGTATAACGTATAACGTACAACGTTCAACTTATAACGTATAACGTATAACGTATAACGTATAACGTATAACGTATAACGTATAACGTATAACGTATAACGTATAGCGTATAACGTATAACGTATAACGTATAACGTATAACGTATAACGTATAACGTATAACGTATAACGTATAACGTATAACGTATAACGTATAACGTATAACGTATAACGTATAACGTATAACGTATAACGTATAACGAATAACGTATAACGTATAACGTATAACGTATAACGTATAACGTATAACGTATAACGTATAACGTATAACGTATAACGTATAACGTATAACGTATAAGCTATAACTTATAACGTATAACGTATAACGTATAAATTATAACGTATAACGTATAACGTATAACGTATAACGTACAACGTACAACGTATAACGTATAACGTATAACGTATAACGTATAACGTATAACGTATAACGTATAACGTATAACGTATAACGTATAACGTATAACGTATAACCTATAACTTATAACGTATAACGTATAACGTATAAATTATAACGTATAACGTATAACGTATAACGTACAACGTACAACTTATAACGTATAACGTATAACGTATAACGTATAACGTATAACGTATAACGTATAACGTATAACGTATAGCGTATAACGTATAACGTATAACGTATAACGTATAACGTATAACGTATAACGTATAACGTATAACGTATAACGTATAACGTATAACGTATAACGTATAACGTATAACGTATAACGTATAACGTATAACGTATAACGTATAACGTATAACGTATAACGTATAACGTATAACGTATAACGTATAACGTATAACGTATAACGTATAACTTATAACGTATAACGTATAACGTATAAATTATAACGTATAACGTATAACGTATAACGTACAACGTACAACGTATAACGTATAACGTATAACGTATAACGTATAACGTATAACGTATAACGTATAACGTATAAGCTATAACTTATAACGTATAACGTATAACGTATAAATTATAACGTATAACGTATAACGTATAACGTATAACGTACAACGTACAACGTATAACGTATAACGTATAACGTATACCGTATAACGTATAACGTATAACGTATAACGTATAACGTATAACGTATAGCGTATAACGTATAAATTATAACGTATAACGTATAACGTATAACGTACAACGTACAACGTATAACGTATAACGTATAACGTATAACGTATAACGTATAACGTATAACGTATAACGTATAACGTATAACGTATAACGTATAACGTATAACGTATAACGTATAACGTATAACGTATAACGTATAACGTATAACGTATAACGTATAACGTATAACGTATAACGCATAACGTATAACGTATAATGTTAAACGTATAACCTATAACGTACAACGTATAACGTTTAAACGTATAACGTATAATGTATAACGTGTAACGTTAAACGTATAACGTATAGCGCATAACGTATAACGTGTAACGTATAATGTTAAACTTATAACTTATAACGTATAACGTATAATGTATAACGTGTAACGTTAAACGTATAACGTATAACGTTAAACGTACAACGTATAATGTATAACGTATAACGTATATCGTATAACGCATAACGTATAACGTATAACGTATAATGTTAAACGTATAACGTATATCGTATAACGTATAACGTATAACGTATAACGTTAAACATATAACGTATAACGTATAACGTATAATGTTAAACGTACAACGTATAACGTATAACGTATAACGCATAACGTATAACGTATAATGTTAAACGTATAACCTATAACGTACAACGTATAACGTTTAAACGTATAACGTATAATGTATAACGTGTAACGTTAAACGTATAACGTATAGCGCATAACGTATAACGTGTAACGTATAATGTTAAACTTATAACCTATAACGTATAACGTATAATGTATAACGTGTAACGTTAAACGTATAACGTATAACGTTAAACGTACAACGTATAATGTATAACGTATAACGTATATCGTATAACGCATAACGTATAACGTATAACGTATAATGTTAAACGTATAACGTATATCGTATAACGTATAACGTATAACGTATAACGTTAAACATATAACGTATAACGTATAACGTATAATGTTAAACGTATAACGTATAACGTATAACGTATAACGTATAACGTATAACGTATAACGTATAACGTATAACGTATAACGTATAACGTATAACGTATAACGTATAACGTATAACGTATAACGTATAACGTATAACGTATAACGTATAACGTATAACGTATAACGTATAACGCATAACGTATAACGTATAATGTTAAACGTATAACCTATAACGTACAACGTATAACGTTTAAACGTATAACGTATAATGTATAACCTGTAACGTTAAACGTATAACGTATAGCGCATAACGTATAACGTGTAACGTATAATGTTAAACTTATAACCTATAACGTATAACGTATAATGTATAACGTGTAACGTTAAACGTATAACGTATAACGTTAAACGTACAACGTATAATGTATAACGTATAACGTATATCGTATAACGCATAACGTATAACGTATAACGTATAATGTTAAACGTATAACGTATATCGTATAACGTATAACGTATAACGTATAACGTTAAACATATAACGTATAACGTATAACGTATAATGTTAAACGTATAACGTATAACGTATAACGTATAACGTATAACGTATAACGTATAACGTATAACGTATAACCTATAACGTATAACGTATAACGTATAACGTATAACGTATAACGTATAACGTATAACGTATAACGTATAACGTATAACGTATAACGTATAACGTATAACGTATAACGTATAACGTATAACGTATAACGTATAACGTATAACCTATAACTTATAACGTATAACGCATAACGTATAAATTATAACGTATAACGTATAACGTATAACGTACAACGTACAACGTATAACGTATAACGTATAACGTATAACGTATAACGTATAACGTATAACGTATAACGTATAACGTATAACGTATAACGTATAACGTATAACCTATAACTTATAACGTATAACGTATAACGTATAAATTATAACGTATAACGTATAACGTATAACGTATAACGTATAACGTATAGCGTATAACGTATAACGCATAACGTATAACGTATAATGTTAAACGTATAACCTATAACGTACAACGTATAACATTTAAACGTATAACGTATAATGTATAACGTGTAACGTTAAACGTATAACGTATAGCGCATAACGTATAACGTGTAACGTATAATGTTAAACTTATAACCTATAACGTATAACGTATAATGTATAACGTGTAACGTTAAACGTATAACGTATAACGTGTAACGTTAAACGTATAACGTATAACGTGTAACGTTAAACGTATAACGTATAACGTATAACGTATAACGTATAACGTAAAACGTATAACGTATAACGTATAACGTAAAACGTATAACGTATAACGTATAACGTATAACGTATAACGTATAACGTATAACGTATAACGTATAACGTATAACGTATAACGTATAACGTATAACGTATAACGTATAACGTATAACGTATAACGTATAACGTATAACGTATAACGTATAACGTATAATGTTAAACGTATAACCTATAACGTACAACGTATAACGTTTAGACGTATAACGTATAATGTATAACGTATAACGTATAACTTTTAACGTTAAACATATAACGTATAACGTATAACGTATAACGTATAACGTATAACGTATAACGTATAACGTATAACGTATAACGTATAACGCATAACGTATAACGTATAATGTTAAACGTATAACCTATAACGTACAACGTATAACGTTTAGACGTATAACGTATAATGTATAACGTATAACGTATAACTTTTAACGTTAAACATATAACGTATAACGTATAACGTATAACGTATAACGTATAACGTATAACGTATAACGTATAACGCATAACGTATAACGTATAATGTTAAACGTATAACCTATAACGTACAACGTATAACGTTTAAACGTATAACGTATAATGTATAACGTGTAACGTTAAACGTATAACGTATAGCGCATAACGTATAACGTGTAACGTATAATGTTAAACTTATAACCTATAACGTATAACGTATAATGTATAACGTGTAACGTTAAACGTATAACGTATAACGTATAACGTATAACGTATAACGTATAACGTATAACGTATAACGTATAACGTATAACGTATAACGTATAACGTATAACGTATAACGTATAACGTATAACGTATAACGTATAACGTATAACGTATAACGTATAGCGTATAACGTATAACGCATAACGTATAACGTATAATGTTAAACGTATAACCTATAACGTACAACGTATAACATTTAAACGTATAACGTATAATGTATAACGTGTAACGTTAAACGTATAACGTATAGCGCATAACGTATAACGTGTAACGTATAATGTTAAACTTATAACCTATAACGTATAACGTATAATGTATAACGTGTAACGTTAAACGTATAACGTATAACGTGTAACGTTAAACGTATAACGTATAACGTGTAACGTTAAACGTATAACGTATAACGTGTAACGTTAAACGTATAACGTATAACGTATAACGTATAACGTATAACGTATAACGTATAACGTATAACGTGTAACGTATAATGTTAAACTTATAACCTATAACGTATAACGTATAATGTATAACGTGTAACGTTAAACGTATAACGTATAACGTGTAACGTTAAACGTATAACGTATAACGTGTAACGTTAAACGTATAACGTATAACGTATAACGTATAACGTATAACGTATAACGTATAACGTATAGCGTATAACGTATAACGCATAACGTATAACGTATAATGTTAAACGTATAACCTATAACGTACAACGTATAACATTTAAACGTATAACGTATAATGTATAACGTGTAACGTTAAACGTATAACGTATAGCGCATAACGTATAACGTGTAACGTATAATGTTAAACTTATAACCTATAACGTATAACGTATAATGTATAACGTGTAACGTTAAACGTATAACGTATAACGTGTAACGTTAAACGTATAACGTATAACGTGTAACGTTAAACGTATAACGTATAACGTATAACGTATAACGTATAACGTAAAACGTATAACGTATAACGTATAACGTAAAACGTATAACGTATAACGTATAACGTATAACGTATAACGTATAACGTATAACGTATAACGTATAACGTATAACGTATAACGTATAACGTATAACGTATAACGTATAACGTATAACGTATAACGTATAACGTATAACGTATAACGTATAACGTATAATGTTAAACGTATAACCTATAACGTACAACGTATAACGTTTAGACGTATAACGTATAATGTATAACGTATAACGTATAACTTTTAACGTTAAACATATAACGTATAACGTATAACGTATAACGTATAACGTATAACGTATAACGTATAACGTATAACGTATAACGTATAACGCATAACGTATAACGTATAATGTTAAACGTATAACCTATAACGTACAACGTATAACGTTTAGACGTATAACGTATAATGTATAACGTATAACGTATAACTTTTAACGTTAAACATATAACGTATAACGTATAACGTATAACGTATAACGTATAACGTATAACGTATAACGTATAACGCATAACGTATAACGTATAATGTTAAACGTATAACCTATAACGTACAACGTATAACGTTTAAACGTATAACGTATAATGTATAACGTGTAACGTTAAACGTATAACGTATAGCGCATAACGTATAACGTGTAACGTATAATGTTAAACTTATAACCTATAACGTATAACGTATAATGTATAACGTGTAACGTTAAACGTATAACGTATAACGTATAACGTATAACGTATAACGTATAACGTATAACGTATAACGTATAACGTATAACGTATAACGTATAACGTATAACGTATAACGTATAACGTATAACGTATAACGTATAACGTATAACGTATAACGTATAACGTATAGCGTATAACGTATAACGCATAACGTATAACGTATAATGTTAAACGTATAACCTATAACGTACAACGTATAACATTTAAACGTATAACGTATAATGTATAACGTGTAACGTTAAACGTATAACGTATAGCGCATAACGTATAACGTGTAACGTATAATGTTAAACTTATAACCTATAACGTATAACGTATAATGTATAACGTGTAACGTTAAACGTATAACGTATAACGTGTAACGTTAAACGTATAACGTATAACGTGTAACGTTAAACGTATAACGTATAACGTGTAACGTTAAACGTATAACGTATAACGTATAACGTATAACGTATAACGTATAACGTATAACGTATAACGTATAACGTATAACGTATAACGTATAACGTATAACGTATAACGTATAACGTATAACGTATAACGTATAACGTATAACGTATAACGTATAACGTATAACGTATAACGTATAACGTATAACGTATAACGTATAACGTATAACGTATAACGTATAACGTATAACGTATAACGTATAACGTATAACGTATAACGTATAACGTATAACGTATAACGTATAATGTTAAACGTATAACCTATAACGTACAACGTATAACGTTTAGACGTATAACGTATAATGTATAACGTATAACGTATAACTTTTAACGTTAAACATATAACGTATAACGTATAACGTATAACGTATAACGTATAACGTATACCGTATAACGTATAACGTATAACGTATAACGTATAACGTTTAACGCATAACGTATAACGTATAATGTTAAACGTATAACCTATAACGTACAAGGTATAACGTTTAAACGTATAATGTATAATGTATAACGGGTAACGTTAAACGTATAACGTATAGCGCATAACGTATAACGTGTAACGTATAATGTTAAACTTATAACCTATAACGTATAACGTATAATGTATAACGTGTAACGTTAAACGTATAACGCATAACGTTAAACGTACAACGTATAATGTATAACGTATAACGTATAACGTATAACGCATAACGTATAACGTATAACGTATAATGTTGAACGTATAACGTATATCGTATAACGTATAACGTATAACGTTAAACATATAACGTATAACGTATAACGTATAATGTTAAACGTATAACGTATAACGTATAACGTATAACGTATAACGTATAACGTATAACGTATAACGTATAACGTATAACCTATAACGTATAACGTATAACGTATAACGTATAACGTATAACGTATAACGTATAACGTATAACGTATAACGTATAACGTATAACGTATAACGTATAACGTATAACGTATAACGTATAACGTATAACGTATAAGCTATAACTTATAACGTATAACGTATAACGTATAAATTATAACGTATAACGTATAACGTATAACGTATAACGTACAACGTAAAACGTATAACGTATAACGTATAACGTATAACGTATAACGTATAACGTATAACGTATAACGTATAACGTATAACGTATAACGTATAACGTATAACCTATAACTTATAACGTATAACGTATAACGTATAAATTATAACGTATAACGTATAACGTATAACGTACAACGTACAACTTATAACGTATAACGTATAACGTATAACGTATAACGTATAACGTATAACGTATAACGTATAACGTATAGCGTATAACGTATAACGTATAACGTATAACGTATAACGTATAACGTATAACGTATAACGTATAACGTATAACGTATAACGTATAACGTATAACGTATAACGTATAACGTATAACGTATAACGTATAACGTATAACGTATAACGTATAACGTATAACGTATAACGTATAACGTATAACGTATAACGTATAACGTATAACGTATAACGTATAACTTATAACGTATAACGTATAACGTATAAATTATAACGTATAACGTATAACGTATAACGTACAACGTACAACGTATAACGTATAACGTATAACGTATAACGTATAACGTATAACGTATAACGTATAACGTATAACGTATAACGTATAACGTATAACGTATAACGTATAACGTATAACGTATAACGTATAACGTATAACGCATAACGTATAACGTATAATGTTAAACGTATAACCTATAACGTACAACGTATAACGTTTAAACGTATAACGTATAATGTATAACGTGTAACGTTAAACGTATAACGTATAGCGCATAACGTATAACGTGTAACGTATAATGTTAAACTTATAACCTATAACGTATAACGTATAATGTATAACGTGTAACGTTAAACGTATAACGTATAACGTTAAACGTACAACGTATAATGTATAACGTATAACGTATATCGTATAACGCATAACGTATAACGTATAACGTATAATGTTAAACGTATAACGTATATCGTATAACGTATAACGTACAACTCATAACGTATAACGTTAAACATATAACGTATAACGTATAACGTATAATGTTAAACGTATAACGTATAACGTATAACGTATAACGTATAACGTATAACGTATAACGTATAACGTATAACGTATAACGTATAACGTATAACGTATAACGTATAACGTATAACGTATAACGTATAACGTATAACGTATAACGTATAACGTATAACGTATAACGTATAACGTATAACGTATAACGTATAACGTATAACGTATAACGTATAACGTATAACGCATAACGTATAACGTATAATGTTAAACGTATAACCTATAACGTACAACGTATAACGTTTAAACGTATAACGTATAATGTATAACCTGTAACGTTAAACGTATAACGTATAGCGCATAACGTATAACGTGTAACGTATAATGTTAAACTTATAACCTATAACGTATAACGTATAATGTATAACGTGTAACGATAAACGTATAACGTATAACGTATAACGTATAACGTATAACCTATAACTTATAACGTATAACGTATAACGTATAAATTATAACGTATAACGTATAACGTATAACGTACAACGTACAACGTATAACGTATAACGTATAACGTATAACGTATAACGTATAACGTATAACGTATAACGTATAACCTATAACTTATAACGTATAACGTATAACGTATAAATTATAACGTATAACGTATAACGTATAACGTATAACGTATAACGTATAGCGTATAACGTATAACGCATAACGTATAACGTATAATGTTAAACGTATAACCTATAACGTACAACGTATAACATTTAAACGTATAACGTATAATGTATAACGTGTAACGTTAAACGTATAACGTATAGCGCATAACGTATAACGTGTAACGTATAATGTTAAACTTATAACCTATAACGTATAACGTATAATGTATAACGTGTAACGTTAAACGTATAACGTATAACGTGTAACGTTAAACGTATAACGTATAACGTGTAACGTTAAACGTATAACGAATAACGTATAACGTATAA
The DNA here is from genome assembly GCA_916610235.2 of Lasioglossum morio. Lineage (NCBI taxonomy): Eukaryota > Metazoa > Arthropoda > Insecta > Hymenoptera > Halictidae > Lasioglossum > Lasioglossum morio. The sequence goes on from CAKAJA020000304.1 coordinate 26,847, forward strand.
CGTATAACGTAAAACGTATAACGTATAACGTATAACGTAAAACGTATAACGTATAACGTATAACGTAAAACGTATAACGTATAACGTATAACGTATAACGTATAACGTATAACGTATAACGTATAACGTATAACGTATAACGTATAACGTATAACGTATAACGTATAACGTATAACGTATAACGTATAACGTATAACGTATAACGTATAACGTATAACGTATAACGTATAACGTATAACGTATAACGTATAATGTTAAACGTATAACCTATAACGTACAACGTATAACGTTTAGACGTATAACGTATAATGTATAACGTATAACGTATAACTTTTAACGTTAAACATATAACGTATAACGTATAACGTATAACGTATAACGTATAACGTATAACGTATAACGTATAACGTATAACGTATAACGTATAACGCATAACGTATAACGTATAATGTTAAACGTATAACCTATAACGTACAACGTATAACGTTTAGACGTATAACGTATAATGTATAACGTATAACGTATAACTTTTAACGTTAAACATATAACGTATAACGTATAACGTATAACGTATAACGTATAACGTATAACGTATAACGTATAACGTATAACGTATAACGCATAACGTATAACGTATAATGTTAAACGTATAACCTATAACGTACAACGTATAACGTTTAAACGTATAACGTATAATGTATAACGTGTAACGTTAAACGTATAACGTATAGCGCATAACGTATAACGTGTAACGTATAATGTTAAACTTATAACCTATAACGTATAACGTATAATGTATAACGTGTAACGTTAAACGTATAACGTATAACGTATAACGTATAACGTATAACGTATAACGTATAACGTATAACGTATAACGTATAACGTATAACGTATAACGTATAACGTATAACGTATAACGTATAACGTATAACGTATAACGTATAACGTATAACGTATAACGTATAGCGTATAACGTATAACGCATAACGTATAACGTATAATGTTAAACGTATAGCCTATAACGTACAACGTATAACATTTAAACGTATAACGTATAATGTATAACGTGTAACGTTAAACGTATAACGTATAGCGCATAACGTATAACGTGTAACGTATAATGTTAAACTTATAACCTATAACGTATAACGTATAATGTATAACGTGTAACGTTAAACGTATAACGTATAACGTATAACGTATAACGTATAACGTATAACGTATAACGTATAACGTATAACGTATAACGTATAACGTATAACGTATAACGTATAACGTATAACGTATAACGTATAACGTATAACGTATAACGTATACCGTATAACGTATAACGTATAACGTATAACGTATAACGTATAACGTATAACGCATAACGTATAACGTATAATGTTAAACGTATAACCTATAACGTACAAGGTATAACGTTTAAACGTATAACGTATAATGTATAACGGGTAACGTTAAACGTATAACGTATAGCGCATAACGTATAACGTGTAACGTATAATGTTAAACTTATAACCTATAACGTATAACGTATAATGTATAACGTGTAACGTTAAACGTATAACGCATAACGTTAAACGTACAACGTATAATGTATAACGTATAACGTATAACGTATAACGCATAACGTATAACGTATAACGTATAATGTTAAACGTATAACGTATATCGTATAACGTATAACGTATAACGTATAACGTATAACGTATAACGTATAACGTATAACGTATAACGTATAACGTATAACGTATAACGTATAACGTATAACGTATAACGTATAACGTATAACGTATAATGTATAACGTATAACGTATAACGTATAACGTATAACGTATAACCTATAACGTATAACGTATAACGTATAACGTATAACGTATAACGTATAACGTATAACGTATAACGTATAACGTATAACGTATAACGTATAACGTATAACGTATACCGTATAACGTATAACGTATAACGTATAACGTATAACGTATAACGTATAACGCATAACGTATAACGTATAATGTTAAACGTATAACCTATAACGTACAAGGTATAACGTTTAAACGTATAACGTATAATGTATAACGGGTAACGTTAAACGTATAACGTATAGCGCATAACGTATAACGTGTAACGTATAATGTTAAACTTATAACCTATAACGTATAACGTATAATGTATAACGTGTAACGTTAAACGTATAACGCATAACGTTAAACGTACAACGTATAATGTATAACGTATAACGTATAACGTATAACGCATAACGTATAACGTATAACGTATAATGTTAAACGTATAACGTATATCGTATAACGTATAACGTATAACGTATAACGTATAACGTATAACGTATAACGTATAACGTATAACGTATAACGTATAACGTATAACGTATAACGTATAACGTATAACGTATAACGTATAACGTATAATGTATAACGTATAACGTATAACGTATAACGTATAACGTATAACCTATAACGTATAACGTATAACGTATAACGTATAACGTATAACGTATAACGTATAACGTATAACGTATAACGTATAACGTATAACGTATAACGTATAACGTATAACGTATAACGTATAACGTATAACGTATAACGTATAACGTATAACGTATAACGTATAACCTATAACTTATAACGTATAACGTATAACGTATAAATTATAACGTATAACGTATAACGTATAACGTACAACGTACAACGTATAACGTATAACGTATAACGTATAACGTATAACGTATAACGTATAACGTATAACGTATAACGTATAACGTATAACGTATAACCTATAACTTATAACGTATAACGTATAACGTATAAATTATAACGTATAACGTATAACGTATAACGTATAACGTATAACGTATAGCGTATAACGTATAACGCATAACGTATAACGTATAATGTTAAACGTATAACCTATAACGTACAACGTATAACATTTAAACGTATAACGTATAATGTATAACGTGTAACGTTAAACGTATAACGTATAGCGCATAACGTATAACGTGTAACGTATAATGTTAAACTTATAACCTATAACGTATAACGTATAATGTATAACGTGTAACGTTAAACGTATAACGTATAACGTGTAACGTTAAACGTATAACGTATAACGTGTAACGTTAAACGTATAACGAATAACGTATAACGTATAACGTATAACGTAAAACGTATAACGTATAACGTATAACGTAAAACGTATAACGTATAACGTATAACGTATAACGTATAACGTATAACGTATAACGTATAACGTATAACGTATAACGTATAACGTATAACGTATAACGTATAACGTATAACGTATAACGTATAACGTATAACGTATAACGTATAACGTATAACGTATAACGTATAACGTATAACGTATAACGTATAACGTATAACGTATAATGTTAAACGTATAACCTATAACGTACAACGTATAACGTTTAGACGTATAACGTATTATGTATAACGTATAACGTATAACTTTTAACGTTAAACATATAACGTATAACGTATAACGTATAACGTATAACGTATAACGTATAACGTATAACGTATAACGTATAACGTATAACGTATAACGTATAACGCATAACGTATAACGTATAATGTTAAACGTATAACCTATAACGTACAACGTATAACGTTTAGACGTATAACGTATAATGTATAACGTATAACGTATAACTTTTAACGTTAAACATATAACGTATAACGTATAACGTATAACGTATAACGTATAACGTATAACGTATAACGTATAACGTATAACGCATAACGTATAACGTATAATGTTAAACGTATAACCTATAACGTACAACGTATAACGTTTAAACGTATAACGTATAATGTATAACGTGTAACGTTAAACGTATAACGTATAGCGCATAACGTATAACGTGTAACGTATAATGTTAAACTTATAACCTATAACGTATAACGTATAATGTATAACGTGTAACGTTAAACGTATAACGTATAACGTATAACGTATAACGTATAACGTATAACGTATAACGTATAACGTATAACGTATAACGTATAACGTATAACGTATAACGTATAACGTATAACGTATAACGTATAGCGTATAACGTATAACGCATAACGTATAACGTATAATGTTAAACGTATAACCTATAACGTACAACGTATAACATTTAAACGTATAACGTATAATGTATAACGTGTAACGTTAAACGTATAACGTATAGCGCATAACGTATAACGTGTAACGTATAATGTTAAACTTATAACCTATAACGTATAACGTATAATGTATAACGTGTAACGTTAAACGTATAACGTATAACGTGTAACGTTAAACGTATAACGTATAACGTGTAACGTTAAACGTATAACGTATAACGTATAACGTATAACGCATAACGTATAACGTATAATGTTAAACGTATAACCTATAACGTACAACGTATAACGTTTAAACGTATAACGTATAATGTATAACGTGTAACGTTAAACGTATAACGTATAGCGCATAACGTATAACGTGTAACGTATAATGTTAAACTTATAACCTATAACGTATAACGTATAATGTATAACGTGTAACGTATAACGTATAACGTATAACGTATAACGTATAACGTATAACGTATAACGTATAACGTATAACGTATAACGTATAACGTATAACGTATAACGTATAACGTATAACGTATAACGTATAACGTATAACGTATAACGTATAACGTATAACGTATAACGTATAGCGTATAACGTATAACGCATAACGTATAACGTATAATGTTAAACGTATAACCTATAACGTACAACGTATAACATTTAAACGTATAACGTATAATGTATAACGTGTAACGTTAAACGTATAACGTATAGCGCATAACGTATAACGTGTAACGTATAATGTTAAACTTATAACCTATAACGTATAACGTATAATGTATAACGTGTAACGTTAAACGTATAACGTATAACGTGTAACGTTAAACGTATAACGTATAACGTGTAACGTTAAACGTATAACGTATAACGTATAACGTATAACGTATAACGTATAACGTATAACGTATAACGTATAACGTATAACGTATAACGTATAACGTATAACGTATAACGTATAACGTATAACGTATAACGTATAACGTATAACGTATAACGTATAACGTATAACGTATAACGTATAACGTATAACGTATAACGTATAACGTATAACGTATAACGTATAACGTATAACGTATAACGTATAACGTATAACGTATAACGTATAACGTATAACGTATAACGTATAACGTATAACGTATAACGTATAACGTATAACGTATAACGTATAACGTATAACGTATAACGTATAACGTATAACGTATAACGTATAACGTATAACGTATAACGTATAACGTATAATGTTAAACGTATAACCTATAACGTACAACGTATAACGTTTAGACGTATAACGTATAATGTATAACGTATAACGTATAACTTTTAACGTTAAACATATAACGTATAACGTATAACGTATAACGTATAACGTATAACGTATAACGTATACCGTATAACGTATAACGTATAACGTATAACGTATAACGTATAACGCATAACGTATAACGTATAATGTTAAACGTATAACCTATAACGTACAAGGTATAACGTTTAAACGTATAACGTATAATGTATAACGGGTAACGTTAAACGTATAACGTATAGCGCATAACGTATAACGTGTAACGTATAATGTTAAACTTATAACCTATAACGTATAACGTATAATGTATAACGTGTAACGTTAAACGTATAACGTATAACGTTAAACGTACAACGTATAATGTATAACGTATAACGTTAAACGTATAACGTATAACGTATAACGTATAACGTATAACGTATAACGTATAACGTATAACGTATAACGTATAACGTATAACGTATAACGTATAACGTATAACGTATAACGTATAACGTATAACGTATAACGTATAACGTATAACGTATAACGTATAACGTATAACGTATAACGTATAACGTATAACGTATAACGTATAACGTATAACGTATAACGTATAACGTATAACGCATAACGTATAACGTATAATGTTAAACGTATAACCTATAACGTACAACGTATAACGTTTAAACGTATAACGTATAATGTATAACGTGTAACGTTAAACGTATAACGTATAGCGCATAACGTATAACGTGTAACGTATAATGTTAAACTTATAACCTATAACGTATAACGTATAATGTATAACGTGTAACGTTAAACGTATAACGTATAACGTATAACGTATAACGTATAACGTATAACGTATAACGTATAACGTATAACGTATAACGTATAACGTATAACGTATAACGTATAACGTATAACGTATAACGTATAACGTATAACGTATAACGTATAACGTATAACGTATAACGTATAACGTATAACGTATAACGTATAACGTATAACGTATAACGTATAACGTATAACGTATAACGTATAACGTATAACGTATAACGTATAACGTATAATGTTAAACGTATAACCTATAACGTACAACGTATAACGTTTAGACGTATAACGTATAATGTATAACGTATAACGTATAACTTTTAACGTTAAACATATTACGTATAACGTATAACGTATAACGTATAACGTATAACGTATAACGTATAACGTATACCGTATAACGTATAACGTATAACGTATAACGTATAACGTATAACGTATAACGCATAACGTATAACGTATAATGTTAAACGTATAACCTATAACGTACAAGGTATAACGTTTAAACGTATAATGTATAATGTATAACGGGTAACGTTAAACGTATAACGTATAGCGCATAACGTATAACGTGTAACGTATAATGTTAAACTTATAACCTATAACGTATAACGTATAATGTATAACGTGTAACGTTAAACGTATAACGCATAACGTTAAACGTACAACGTATAATGTATAACGTATAACGTAAAACGTATAACGCATAACGTATAACGTATAACGTATAATGTTAAACGTATAACGTATATCGTATAACGTATAACGTATAACGTTAAACATATAACGTATAACGTATAACGTATAATGTTAAACGTATAACGTATAACGTATAACGTATAACGTATAACGTATAACGTATAACGTATAACGTATGACGTATAACGTATAACGTATAACGTATAACGTATAACGTATAACGTATAACGTATAACGTATAACGTATAACGTATAACGTATAACGTATAACGTATAACGTATAACGTATAACGTATAACGTATAACGTATAACGTATAACGTATAAGCTATAACTTATAACGTATAACGTATAACGTATAAATTATAACGTATAACGTATAACGTATAACGTATAACGTACAACGTACAACGTATAACGTATAACGTATAACGTATAACGTATAACGTATAACGTATAACGTATAACGTATAACGTATAACGTATAACGTATAACGTATAACGTATAACCTATAACTTATAACGTATAACGTATAACGTATAAATTATAACGTATAACGTATAACGTATAACGTACAACGTTCAACTTATAACGTATAACGTATAACGTATAACGTATAACGTATAACGTATAACGTATAACGTATAACGTATAGCGTATAACGTATAACGTATAACGTATAACGTATAACGTATAACGTATAACGTATAACGTATAACGTATAACGTATAACGTATAACGTATAACGTATAACGTATAACGTATAACGTATAACGTATAACGTATAACGTATAACGTATAACGTATAACGTATAACGTATAACGTATAACGTATAACGTATAACGTATAACGTATAACGTATAACGTATAAGCTATAACTTATAACGTATAACGTATAACGTATAAATTATAACGTATAACGTATAACGTATAACGTATAACGTACAACGTACAACGTATAACGTATAACGTATAACGTATAACGTATAACGTATAACGTATAACGTATAACGTATAACGTATAACGTATAACGTATAACGTATAACCTATAACTTATAACGTATAACGTATAACGTATAAATTATAACGTATAACGTATAACGTATAACGTACAACGTATAACGTATAACGTATAACGTATAACGTATAACGTATAACGTATAACGTATAACGTATAACCTATAACTTATAACGTATAACGTATAACGTATAACGTATAACGTATAACGTATAACGTATAACGTATAACGTATAACGTATAACGTATAACGTATAACGTATAACGTATAACGTATAACGTATAACGTATAGCGTATAACGTATAACGTATAACGTATAACGTATAACGTATAACGTATAACGTATAACGTATAACGTATAACGTATAACTTATAACGTATAACGTATAACGTATAAATTATAACGTATAACGTATAACGTATAACGTACAACGTACAACGTATAACGTATAACGTATAACGTATAACGTATAACGTATAACGTATAACGTATAACGTATAACGTATAAGCTATAACTTATAACGTATAACGTATAACGTATAAATTATAACGTATAACGTATAACGTATAACGTATAACGTACAACGTACAACGTATAACGTATAACGTATAACGTATACCGTATAACGTATAACGTATAACGTATAACGTATAACGTATAACGTATAACGCATAACGTATAACGTATAATGTTAAACGTATAACCTATAACGTACAAGGTATAACGTTTAAACGTATAACGTATAATGTATAACGGGTAACGTTAAACGTATAACGTATAGCGCATAACGTATAACGTGTAACGTATAATGTTAAACTTATAACCTATAACGTATAACGTATAATGTATAACGTGTAACGTTAAACGTATAACGCATAACGTTAAACGTACAACGTATAATGTATAACGTGTAACGTTAAACGTATAACGTATAACGTTAAACGTACAACGTATAACGTATAACGTATATCGTATAACGTATAACGTATAACGTATAACGTATAACGTATAACGTATAACGTATAACGTATAACGTATAACGTATAACGTATAACGTATAACGTATAACGTATAACGTATAACGCATAACGTATAACGTATAATGTTAAACGTATAACCTATAACGTACAACGTATAACGTTTAAACGTATAACGTATAATGTATAACGTGTAACGTTAAACGTATAACGTATAGCGCATAACGTATAACGTGTAACGTATAATGTTAAACTTATAACCTATAACGTATAACGTATAATGTATAACGTGTAACGTTAAACGTATAACGTATAACGTATAACGTATAACGTATAACGTATAACGTATAACGTATAACGTATAACGTATAACGTATAACGTATAACGTATAACGTATAACGCATAACGTATAACGTATAATGTTAAACGTATAACCTATAACGTACAAGGTATAACGTTTAAACGTATAACGTATAATGTATAACGGGTAACGTTAAACGTATAACGTATAGCGCATAACGTATAACGTGTAACGTATAATGTTAAACTTATAACCTATAACGTATAACGTATAATGTATAACGTGTAACGTTAAACGTATAACGCATAACGTTAAACGTACAACGTATAATGTATAACGTATAACGTTAAACGTATAACATATAACGTAAAACGTATAACGTATAACGTATAACGTATAACGTATAACGTATAACGTATAACGTATAACGTATAACGTATAACGTATAACGTATAACGTATAACGTATAACGTATAACGTATAAATTATAACGTATAACGTATAACGTATAACGTATAACGTACAACGTACAACGTATAACGTATAACGTATAACGTATAACGTTTAAACGTATAACGTATAATGTATAACGTGTAACGTTAAACGTATAACGTATAGCGCATAACGTATAACGTGTAACGTATAATGTTAAACTTATAACCTATAACGTATAACGTATAATGTATAACGTGTAACGTTAAACGTATAACGTATAACGTATAACGTATAACGTATAACGTATAACGTATAACGTATAACGTATAACGTATAACGTATAACGTATAACGTATAACGTATAACGTATAACGTATAACGTATAACGTGTAACGTATAACGTATAACGTATAACGTATAACGTATAACGTATAACGTATAGCGTATAACGTATAACGCATAACGTATAACGTATAATGTTAAACGTATAACCTATAACGTACAACGTATAACATTTAAACGTATAACGTATAATGTATAACGTGTAACGTTAAACGTATAACGTATAGCGCATAACGTATAACGTGTAACGTATAATGTTAAACTTATAACCTATAACGTATAACGTATAATGTATAACGTGTAACGTTAAACGTATAACGTATAACGTGTAACGTTAAACGTATAACGTATAACGTATAACGTACAACGTATAACGTTTAAACGTATAACGTATAATGTATAACGTGTAACGTTAAACGTATAACGTATAGCGCATAACGTATAACGTGTAACGTATAATGTTAAACTTATAACCTATAACGTATAACGTATAATGTATAACGTGTAACGTATAACGTATAACGTATAACGTATAACGTATAACGTATAACGTATAACGTATAACGTATAACGTATAACGTATAACGTATAACGTATAACGTATAACGTATAACGTATAATGTTAAACGTATAACCTATAACGTACAACGTATAACGTTTAGACGTATAACGTATAATGTATAACGTATAACGTATAACTTTGAACGTTAAACATATAACGTATAACGTATAACGTATAACGTATAACGTATAACGTATAACGTATAACGTATAACGTATAACGTATAACGCATAACGTATAACGTATAATGTTAAACGTATAACCTATAACGTACAACGTATAACGTTTAGACGTATAACGTATAATGTATAACGTATAACGTATAACTTTTAACGTTAAACATATAACGTATAACGTATAACGTATAACGTATAACGTATAACGTATAACGTATAACGTATAACGCATAACGTATAACGCATAACGTATAACGTATAATGTTAAACGTATAACCTATAACGTACAACGTATAACGTTTAAACGTATAACGTATAATGTATAACGTGTAACGTTAAACGTATAACGTATAGCGCATAACGTATAACGTGTAACGTATAATGTTAAACTTATAACCTATAACGTATAACGTATAATGTATAACGTGTAACGTTAAACGTATAACGTATAACGTATAACGTATAACGTATAACGTATAACGTATAACGTATAACGTATAACGTATAACGTATAACGTATAACGTATAACGTATAACGTATAACGTATAACGTATAACGTATAACGTATAACGTATAACGTATAACGTATAACGTATAACGTATAACGTATAACGTATAACGTATAACGTATAACGTATAACGTATAACGTATAATGTTAAACGTATAACCTATAACGTACAACGTATAACGTTTAGACGTATAACGTATAATGTATAACGTATAACGTATAACTTTTAACGTTAAACATATAACGTATAACGTATAACGTATAACGTATAACGTATAACGCATAACGTATAACGTATAATGTTAAACGTATAACCTATAACGTACAAGGTATAACGTTTAAACGTATAACGTATAATGTATAACGGGTAACGTTAAACGTATAACGTATAGCGCATAACGTATAACGTGTAACGTATAATGTTAAACTTATAACCTATAACGTATAACGTATAATGTATAACGTGTAACGTTAAACGTATAACGCATAACGTTAAACGTACAACGTATAATGTATAACGTATAACGTTAAACGTATAACATATAACGTAAAACGTATAACGTATAACGTATAACGTATATCGTATAACGTATAACGTATAACGTATAACGTATAACGTATAACGTATAACGTATAACGTATAACGTATAACGTATAACGTATAACGTATAACGTATAACGTATAACGTATAACGTATAACGTATAACGTATAACGTATAACGTATAACGTATAACGTATAAGCTATAACTTATAACGTATAACGTATAACGTATAAATTATAACGTATAACGTATAACGTATAACGTATAACGTACAACGTACAACGTATAACGTATAACGTATAACGTATAACGTATAACGTATAACGTATAACGTATAACGTATAACGTATAACGTATAACGTATAACGTATAACCTATAACTTATAACGTATAACGTATAACGTATAAATTATAACGTATAACGTATAACGTATAACGTACAACGTTCAACTTATAACGTATAACGTATAACGTATAACGTATAACGTATAACGTATAACGTATAACGTATAACGTATAGCGTATAACGTATAACGTATAACGTATAACGTATAACGTATAACGTATAACGTATAACGTATAACGTATAACGTATAACGTATAACGTATAACGTATAACGTATAACGTATAACGTATAACGTATAACGTATAACGTATAACGTATAACGTATAACGTATAACGTATAACGTATAACGTATAACGTATAACGTATAACGTATAACGTATAACGTATAACGTATAACGTATAACGTATAACGTATAAGCTATAACTTATAACGTATAACGTATAACGTATAAATTATAACGTATAACGTATAACGTATAACGTATAACGTACAACGTACAACGTATAACGTATAACGTATAACGTACAACGTATAACGTATAACGTATAACGTATAACGTATAACGTATAACGTATAACGTATAACGTATAACGTATAACGTATAACGTATAACGTATAACCTATAACTTATAACGTATAACGTATAACGTATAAATTATAACGTATAACGTATAACGTATAACGTACAACGTACAACTTATAACGTATAACGTATAACGTATAACGTATAACGTATAACGTATAACGTATAACGTATAACGTATAACGTATAACGTATAACGTATAACGTATAACGTATAACGTATAACGTATAACGTATAACGTATAACGTATAACGTATAACGTATAACGTATAGCGTATAACGTATAACGTATAACGTATAACGTATAACGTATAACGTATAACGTATAACGTATAACGTATAACTTATAACGTATAACGTATAACGTATAAATTATAACGTATAACGTATAACGTATAACGTACAACGTACAACGTATAACGTATAACGTATAACGTATAACGTATAACGTATAACGTATAACGTATAACGTATAAGCTATAACTTATAACGTATAACGTATAACGTATAAATTATAACGTATAACGTATAACGTATAACGTATAACGTATAACGTACAACGTACAACGTATAACGTATAACGTATAACGTATACCGTATAACGTATAACGTATAACGTATAACGTATAACGTATAACGTATAACGCATAACGTATAACGTATAATGTTAAACGTATAACCTATAACGTACAAGGTATAACGTTTAAACGTATAACGTATAATGTATAACGGGTAACGTTAAACGTATAACGTATAGCGCATAACGTATAACGTGTAACGTATAATGTTAAACTTATAACCTATAACGTATAACGTATAATGTATAACGTGTAACGTTAAACGTATAACGCATAACGTTAAACGTACAACGTATAATGTATAACGTATAACGTTAAACGTATAACATATAACGTTAAACGTACAACGTATAACGTATAACGTATATCGTATAACGTATAACGTATAACGTATAACGTATAACGTATAACGTATAACGTATAACGTATAACGTATAACGTATAACGTATAACGTATAACGTATAACGTATAACGTATAACGCATAACGTATAACGTATAATGTTAAACGTATAACCTATAACGTACAACGTATAACGTTTAAACGTATAACGTATAATGTATAACGTGTAACGTTAAACGTATAACGTATAGCGCATAACGTATAACGTGTAACGTATAATGTTAAACTTATAACCTATAACGTATAACGTATAATGTATAACGTGTAACGTTAAACGTATAACGTATAACGTATAACGTATAACGTATAACGTATAACGTATAACGTATAACGTATAACGTATAACGTATAACGTATAACGTATAACGCATAACGTATAACGTATAATGTTAAACGTATAACCTATAACGTACAAGGTATAACGTTTAAACGTATAACGTATAATGTATAACGGGTAACGTTAAACGTATAACGTATAGCGCATAACGTATAACGTGTAACGTATAATGTTAAACTTATAACCTATAACGTATAACGTATAATGTATAACGTGTAACGTTAAACGTATAACGCATAACGTTAAACGTACAACGTATAATGTATAACGTATAACGTTAAACGTATAACATATAACGTAAAACGTATAACGTATAACGTATAACGTATAACGTATAACGTATAACGTATAACGTATAACGTATAACGTATAACGTATAACGTATAACGTATAACGTATAACGTATAACGTATAACGTATAACGTATAAATTATAACGTATAACGTATAACGTATAACGTATAACGTACAACGTACAACGTATAACGTATAACGTATAACGTATAACGTATAACGTATAACGTATAACGTATAACGTATAACGTATAACGTATAACGTATAACGTATAACCTATAACTTATAACGTATAACGTATAACGTATAAATTATAACGTATAACGTATAACGTATAACGTACAACGTTCAACTTATAACGTATAACGTATAACGTATAACGTATAACGTATAACGTATAACGTATAACGTATAACGTATAGCGTATAACGTATAACGTATAACGTATAACGTATAACGTATAACGTATAACGTATAACGTATAACGTATAACGTATAACGTATAACGTATAACGTATAACGTATAACGTATAACGTATAACGTATAACGTATAACGTATAACGTATAACGTATAACGTATAACGTATAACGTATAACGTATAACGTATAACGTATAACGTATAACGTATAACGTATAACGTATAACGTATAAGCTATAACTTATAACGTATAACGTATAACGTATAAATTATAACGTATAACGTATAACGTATAACGTATAACGTACAACGTACAACGTATAACGTATAACGTATAACGTATAACGTATAACGTATAACGTATAACGTATAACGTATAACGTATAACGTATAACGTATAACGTATAACCTATAACTTATAACGTATAACGTATAACGTATAAATTATAACGTATAACGTATAACGTATAACGTACAACGTACAACTTATAACGTATAACGTATAACGTATAACGTATAACGTATAACGTATAACGTATAACGTATAACGTATAGCGTATAACGTATAACGTATAACGTATAACGTATAACGTATAACGTATAACGTATAACGTATAACGTATAACGTATAACGTATAACGTATAACGTATAACGTATAACGTATAACGTATAACGTATAACGTATAACGTATAACGTATAACGTATAACGTATAACGTATAACGTATAACGTATAACGTATAACGTATAACGTATAACGTATAACGTATAACGTATAACTTATAACGTATAACGTATAACGTATAAATTATAACGTATAACGTATAACGTATAACGTACAACGTACAACGTATAACGTATAACGTATAACGTATAACGTATAACGTATAACGTATAACGTATAACGTATAAGCTATAACTTATAACGTATAACGTATAACGTATAAATTATAACGTATAACGTATAACGTATAACGTATAACGTACAACGTACAACGTATAACGTATAACGTATAACGTATAACGTATAACGTATAACGTATAACGTATAACGTATAACGTATAACGTATAACGCATAACGTATAACGTATAATGTTAAACGTATAACCTATAACGTACAAGGTATAACGTTTAAACGTATAACGTATAATGTATAACGGGTAACGTTAAACGTATAACGTATAGCGCATAACGTATAACGTGTAACGTATAATGTTAAACTTATAACCTATAACGTATAACGTATAATGTATAACGTGTAACGTTAAACGTATAACGCATAACGTTAAACGTACAACGTATAATGTATAACGTATAACGTTAAACGTATAACATATAACGTAAAACGTATAACGTATAACGTATAACGTATAACGTATAACGTATAACGTATAACGTATAACGTATAACGTATAACGTATAACGTATAACGTATAACGTATAACGTATAACGTATAACGTATAACGTATAACGTATAACGTATAACGTATAACGCATAACGTATAACGTATAATGTTAAACGTATAACCTATAACGTACAACGTATAACGTTTAAACGTATAACGTATAATGTATAACGTGTAACGTTAAACGTATAACGTATAGCGCATAACGTATAACGTGTAACGTATAATGTTAAACTTATAACCTATAACGTATAACGTATAATGTATAACGTGTAACGTTAAACGTATAACGTATAACGTATAACGTATAACGTATAACGTATAACGTATAACGTATAACGTATAACGTATAACGTATAACGTATAACGTATAACGTATAACGCATAACGTATAACGTATAATGTTAAACGTATAACCTATAACGTACAAGGTATAACGTTTAAACGTATAACGTATAATGTATAACGGGTAACGTTAAACGTATAACGTATAGCGCATAACGTATAACGTGTAACGTATAATGTTAAACTTATAACCTATAACGTATAACGTATAATGTATAACGTGTAACGTTAAACGTATAACGCATAACGTTAAACGTACAACGTATAATGTATAACGTATAACGTTAAACGTATAACATATAACGTAAAACGTATAACGTATAACGTATAACGTATAACGTATAACGTATAACGTATAACGTATAACGTATAACGTATAACGTATAACGTATAACGTATAACGTATAACGTATAACGTATAACGTATAACGTATAACGTATAACGTATAACGTATAACGTATAACGTATAACGTATAACGTATAACGCATAACGTATAACGTATAATGTTAAACGTATAACCTATAACGTACAACGTATAACGTTTAAACGTATAACGTATAATGTATAACGTGTAACGTTAAACGTATAACGTATAGCGCATAACGTATAACGTGTAACGTATAATGTTAAACTTATAACCTATAACGTATAACGTATAATGTATAACGTGTAACGTTAAACGTATAACGTATAACGTATAACGTATAACGTATAACGTATAACGTATAACGTATAACGTATAACGTATAACGTATAACGTATAACGTATAACGTATAACGTATAACGTATAACGTATAACGTATAACGTATAACGTATAACGTATAACGTATAACGTATAACGTATAACGTATAACGTATAACGTATAACGTATAGCGTATAACGTATAACGCATAACGTATAACGTATAATGTTAAACGTATAACCTATAACGTACAACGTATAACATTTAAACGTATAACGTATAATGTATAACGTGTAACGTTAAACGTATAACGTATAGCGCATAACGTATAACGTGTAACGTATAATGTTAAACTTATAACCTATAACGTATAACGTATAATGTATAACGTGTAACGTTAAACGTATAACGTATAACGTGTAACGTTAAACGTATAACGTATAACGTATAACGTACAACGTATAACGTTTAAACGTATAACGTATAATGTATAACGTGTAACGTTAAACGTATAACGTATAGCGCATAACGTATAACGTGTAACGTATAATGTTAAACTTATAACCTATAACGTATAACGTATAATGTATAACGTGTAACGTATAACGTATAACGTATAACGTATAACGTATAACGTATAACGTATAACGTATAACGTATAACGTATAACGTATAACGTATAACGTATAACGTATAATGTTAAACGTATAACCTATAACGTACAACGTATAACGTTTAGACGTATAACGTATAATGTATAACGTATAACGTATAACTTTGAACGTTAAACATATAACGTATAACGTATAACGTATAACGTATAACGTATAACGTATAACGTATAACGTATAACGTATAACGCATAACGTATAACGTATAATGTTAAACGTATAACCTATAACGTACAACGTATAACGTTTAGACGTATAACGTATAATGTATAACGTATAACGTATAACTTTTAACGTTAAACATATAACGTATAACGTATAACGTATAACGTATAACGTATAACGTATAACGTATAACGTATAACGTATAACGCATAACGTATAACGCATAACGTATAACGTATAATGTTAAACGTATAACCTATAACGTACAACGTATAACGTTTAAACGTATAACGTATAATGTATAACGTGTAACGTTAAACGTATAACGTATAGCGCATAACGTATAACGTGTAACGTATAATGTTAAACTTATAACCTATAACGTATAACGTATAATGTATAACGTGTAACGTTAAACGTATAACGTATAACGTATAACGTATAACGTATAACGTATAACGTATAACGTATAACGTATAACGTATAACGTATAACGTATAACGTATAACGTATAACGTATAACGTATAACGTATAACGTATAACGTATAACGTATAATGTATAACGTATAACGTATAACGTATAACGTATAACGTATAACGTATAACGTATAGCGTATAACGTATAACGCATAACGTATAACGTATAATGTTAAACGTATAACCTATAACGTACAACGTATAACATTTAAACGTATAACGTATAATGTATAACGTGTAACGTTAAACGTATAACGTATAGCGCATAACGTATAACGTGTAACGTATAATGTTAAACTTATAACCTATAACGTATAACGTATAATGTATAACGTGTAACGTTAAACGTATAACGTATAACGTGTAACGTTAAACGTATAACGTATAACGTGTAACGTTAAACGTATAACGTATAACGTATAACGTATAACGTATAACGTATAACGTATAACGTATAACGTATAACGTATAACGTATAACGTATAACGTATAACGTATAACGTATAACGTATAACGTATAACGTATAACGTATAACGTATAACGTATAACGTATAACGTATAACGTATAACGTATAACGTATAACGTATAACGTATAACGTATAACGTATAACGTATAACGTATAACGTATAACGTATAACGTATAACGTATAACGTATAACGTATAACGTATAACGTATAACGTATAACGTATAACGTATAACGTATAACGTATAACGTATAACGTATAACGTATAACGTATAACGTATAACGTATAACGTATAACGTATAACGTATAATGTTAAACGTATAACCTATAACGTACAACGTATAACGTTTAGACGTATAACGTATAATGTATAACGTATAACGTATAACTTTTAACGTTAAACATATAACGTATAACGTATAACGTATAACGTATAACGTATAACGTATAACGTATAACGTATACCGTATAACGTATAACGTATAACGTATAACGTATAACGTATAACGTATAACGCATAACGTATAACGTATAATGTTAAACGTATAACCTATAACGTACAAGGTATAACGTTTAAACGTATAACGTATAATGTATAACGGGTAACGTTAAACGTATAACGTATAGCGCATAACGTATAACGTGTAACGTATAATGTTAAACTTATAACCTATAACGTATAACGTATAATGTATAACGTGTAACGTTAAACGTATAACGCATAACGTTAAACGTACAACGTATAATGTATAACGTATAACGTTAAACGTATAACGTATAACGTATAACGTATAACGTATAACGTATAACGTATAACGTATAACGTATAACGTATAACGTATAACGTATAACGTATAACGTATAACGTATAACGTATAACGTATAACGTATAACGTATAACGTATAACGTATAACGTATAACGTATAACGTATAACGTATAACGCATAACGTATAACGTATAATGTTAAACGTATAACCTATAACGTACAACGTATAACGTTTAAACGTATAACGTATAATGTATAACGTGTAACGTTAAACGTATAACGTATAGCGCATAACGTATAACGTGTAACGTATAATGTTAAACTTATAACCTATAACGTATAACGTATAACGTATAACGTGTAACGTTAAACGTATAACGTATAACGTATAACGTATAACGTATAACGTATAACGTATAACGTATAACGTATAACGTATAACGTATAACGTATAACGTATAACGTATAACGTATAACGTATAACGTATAACGTATAACGTATAACGTATAACGTATAACGTATAACGTATAACGTATAACGTATAACGTATAACGTATAACGTATAACGTATAACGTATAACGTATAACGTATAACGTATAACGTTTAACGTATAACGTATAATGTTAAACGTATAACCTATAACGTACAACGTATAACGTTTAGACGTATAACGTATAATGTATAACGTATAACGTATAACTTTTAACGTTAAACATATTACGTATAACGTATAACGTATAACGTATAACGTATAACGTATAACGTATAACGTATACCGTATAACGTATAACGTATAACGTATAACGTATAACGTATAACGTATAACGCATAACGTATAACGTATAATGTTAAACGTATAACCTATAACGTACAAGGTATAACGTTTAAACGTATAATGTATAATGTATAACGGGTAACGTTAAACGTATAACGTATAGCGCATAACGTATAACGTGTAACGTATAATGTTAAACTTATAACCTATAACGTATAACGTATAATGTATAACGTGTAACGTTAAACGTATAACGCATAACGTTAAACGTAAAACGTATAATGTATAACGTATAACGTATAACGTATAACGCATAACGTATAACGTATAACGTATAATGTTAAACGTATAACGTATAACGTATAACGTATAACGTACAACTCATAACGTATAACGTTAAACATATAACGTATAACGTATAACGTATAATGTTAAACGTATAACGTATAACGTATAACGTATAACGTATAACGTATAACGTATAACGTATAACGTATAACGTATAACGTATAACGTATAACGTATAACGTATAACGTATAACGTATAACGTATAACGTATAACGTATAACGTATAACGTATAACGTATAACGTATAACGTATAACGTATAACGTATAACGTATAACGTATAAGCTATAACTTATAACGTATAACGTATAACGTATAAATTATAACGTATAACGTATAACGTATAACGTATAACGTACAACGTACAACGTATAACGTATAACGTATAACGTATAACGTATAACGTACAGCGTATAACGTATAACGTATAACGTATAACGTATAACGTATAACGTATAACCTATAACTTATAACGTATAACGTATAACGTATAAATTATAACGTATAACGTATAACGTATAACGTACAACGTACAACTTATAACGTATAACGTATAACGTATAACGTATAACGTATAACGTATAACGTATAACGTATAACGTATAGCGTATAACGTATAACGTATAACGTATAACGTATAACGTATAACGTATAACGTATAACGTATAACGTATAACGTATAACGTATAACGTATAACGTATAACGTATAACGTATAACGTATAACGTATAACGTATAACGTATAACGTATAACGTATAACGTATAACGTATAACGTATAACGTATAACGTATAACGTATAACGTATAACGTATAACGTATAAGCTATAACTTATAACGTATAACGTATAACGTATAAATTATAACGTATAACGTATAACGTATAACGTATAACGTACAACGTACAACGTATAACGTATAACGTATAACGTATAACGTATAACGTATAACGTATAACGTATAACGTATAACGTATAACGTATAACGTATAACGTATAACCTATAACTTATAACGTATAACGTATAACGTATAAATTATAACGTATAACGTATAACGTATAACGTACAACGTACAACTTATAACGTATAACGTATAACGTATAACGTATAACGTATAACGTATAACGTATAACGTATAACGTATAGCGTATAACGTATAACGTATAACGTATAACGTATAACGTATAACGTATAACGTATAACGTATAACGTATAACGTATAACGTATAACGTATAACGTATAACGTATAACGTATAACGTATAACGTATAACGTATAACGTATAACGTATAACGTATAACGTATAACGTATAACGTATAACGTATAACGTATAACGTATAACTTATAACGTATAACGTATAACGTACAACGTACAACGTATAACGTATAACGTATAACGTATACCGTATAACGTATAACGTATAACGTATAACGTATAACGTATAACGTATAACGCATAACGTATAACGTATAATGTTAAACGTATAACCTATAACGTACAAGGTATAACGTTTAAACGTATAACGTATAATGTATAACGGGTAACGTTAAACGTATAACGTATAGCGCATAACGTATAACGTGTAACGTATAATGTTAAACTTATAACCTATAACGTATAACGTATAATGTATAACGTGTAACGTTAAACGTATAACGCATAACGTTAAACGTACAACGTATAATGTATAACGTATAACGTTAAACGTATAACATATAACGTAAAACGTATAACGTATAACGTATAACGTATAACGTATAACGTATAACGTATAACGTATAACGTATAACGTATAACGTATAACGTATAACGTATAACGTATAACGTATAACGTATAACGTATAACGTATAACGTATAACGTATAACGTATAACGTATAACGCATAACGTATAACGTATAATGTTAAACGTATAACCTATAACGTACAACGTATAACGTTTAAACGTATAACGTATAATGTATAACGTGTAACGTTAAACGTATAACGTATAGCGCATAACGTATAACGTGTAACGTATAATGTTAAACTTATAACCTATAACGTATAACGTATAATGTATAACGTGTAACGTTAAACGTATAACGTATAACGTATAACGTATAACGTATAACGTATAACGTATAACGTATAACGTATAACGTATAACGTATAACGTATAACGTATAACGTATAACGTATAACGTATAACGTATAACGTATAACGTATAACGTATAACGTATAACGTATAACGTATAACGTATAACGTATAGCGTATAACGTATAACGCATAACGTATAACGTATAATGTTAAACGTATAACCTATAACGTACAACGTATAACATTTAAACGTATAACGTATAATGTATAACGTGTAACGTTAAACGTATAACGTATAGCGCATAACGTATAACGTGTAACGTATAATGTTAAACTTATAACCTATAACGTATAACGTATAATGTATAACGTGTAACGTTAAACGTATAACGTATAACGTGTAACGTTAAACGTATAACGTATAACGTGTAACGTTAAACGTATAACGTATAACGTATAACGTATAACGCATAACGTATAACGTATAATGTTAAACGTATAACCTATAACGTACAACGTATAACGTTTAAACGTATAACGTATAATGTATAACGTGTAACGTTAAACGTATAACGTATAGCGCATAACGTATAACGTGTAACGTATAATGTTAAACTTATAACCTATAACGTATAACGTATAATGTATAACGTGTAACGTATAACGTATAACGTATAACGTATAACGTATAACGTATAACGTATAACGTATAACGTATAACGTATAACGTATAACGTATAACGTATAACGTATAACGTATAATGTTAAACGTATAACCTATAACGTACAACGTATAACGTTTAGACGTATAACGTATAATGTATAACGTATAACGTATAACTTTGAACGTTAAACATATAACGTATAACGTATAACGTATAACGTATAACGTATAACGTATAACGTATAACGTATAACGTATAACGTATAACGCATAACGTATAACGTATAATGTTAAACGTATAACCTATAACGTACAACGTATAACGTTTAGACGTATAACGTATAATGTATAACGTATAACGTATAACTTTTAACGTTAAACATATAACGTATAACGTATAACGTATAACGTATAACGTATAACGTATAACGTATAACGTATAACGCATAACGCATAACGCATAACGCATAACGCATAACGCATAACGCATAATGTTAAACGTATAACCTATAACGTACAACGTATAACGTTTAAACGTATAACGTATAATGTATAACGTGTAACGTTAAACGTATAACGTATAGCGCATAACGTATAACGTGTAACGTATAATGTTAAACTTATAACCTATAACGTATAACGTATAATGTATAACGTGTAACGTTAAACGTATAACGTATAACGTATAACGTATAACGTATAACGTATAACGTATAACGTATAACGTATAACGTATAACGTATAACGTATAACGTATAACGTATAACGTATAACGTATAACGTATAACGTATAACGTATAACGTATAACGTATAACGTATAACGTATAACGTATAACGTATAACGTATAACGTATAGCGTATAACGTATAACGCATAACGTATAACGTATAATGTTAAACGTATAACCTATAACGTACAACGTATAACATTTAAACGTATAACGTATAATGTATAACGTGTAACGTTAAACGTATAACGTATAGCGCATAACGTATAACGTGTAACGTATAATGTTAAACTTATAACCTATAACGTATAACGTATAATGTATAACGTGTAACGTTAAACGTATAACGTATAACGTGTAACGTTAAACGTATAACGTATAACGTGTAACGTTAAACGTATAACGTATAACGTATAACGTATAACGTATAACGTATAACGTATAACGTATAACGTATAACGTATAACGTATAACGTATAACGTATAACGTATAACGTATAACGTATAACGTATAACGTATAACGTATAACGTATAACGTATAACGTATAACGTATAACGTATAACGTATAACGTATAACGTATAACGTATAACGTATAACGTATAACGTATAACGTATAACGTATAACGTATAACGTATAACGTATAACGTATAACGTATAACGTATAACGTATAACGTATAACGTATAACGTATAACGTATAACGTATAACGTATAACGTATAACGTATAACGTATAACGTATAACGTATAACGTATAACGTATAACGTATAACGTATAACGTATAATGTTAAACGTATAACCTATAACGTACAACGTATAACGTTTAGACGTATAACGTATAATGTATAACGTATAACGTATAACTTTTAACGTTAAACATATAACGTATAACGTATAACGTATAACGTATAACGTATAACGTATAACGTATAACGTATACCGTATAACGTATAACGTATAACGTATAACGTATAACGTATAACGTATAACGCATAACGTATAACGTATAATGTTAAACGTATAACCTATAACGTACAAGGTATAACGTTTAAACGTATAACGTATAATGTATAACGGGTAACGTTAAACGTATAACGTATAGCGCATAACGTATAACGTGTAACGTATAATGTTAAACTTATAACCTATAACGTATAACGTATAATGTATAACGTGTAACGTTAAACGTATAACGCATAACGTTAAACGTACAACGTATAATGTATAACGTATAACGTTAAACGTATAACGTATAACGTATAACGTATAACGTATAACGTATAACGTATAACGTATAACGTATAACGTATAACGTATAACGTATAACGTATAACGTATAACGTATAACGTATAACGTATAACGTATAACGTATAACGTATAACGTATAACGTATAACGTATAACGTATAACGTATAACGTATAACGCATAACGTATAACGTATAATGTTAAACGTATAACCTATAACGTACAACGTATAACGTTTAAACGTATAACGTATAATGTATAACGTGTAACGTTAAACGTATAACGTAAGGCGCATAACGTATAACGTGTAACGTATAATGTTAAACTTATAACCTATAACGTATAACGTATAACGTATAACATATAACGTATAATGTTAAACGTATAACGTATAAATTATAACGTATAACGTATAACGTATAACGTATAACGTATAACGTATAACGTATAACGTATAACGTATAACGTATAACGTATAACGTATAACGTATAACGTATAACGTATAACGTATAACGTATAACGTATAACGTATAACGTATAACGTATAACGTATAACGTATAACGTATAACGTATAACGTATAACGTATAACGTATAACGTATAACGTATAACGTATAACGTATAACGTATAACGTATAATGTTAAACGTATAACCTATAACGTACAACGTATAACGTTTAGACGTATAACGTATAATGTATAACGTATAACGTATAACTCTTAACGTTAAACATATTACGTATAACGTATAACGTATAACGTATAACGTATAACGTATAACGTATAACGTATACCGTATAACGTATAACGTATAACGTATAACGTATAACGTATAACGTATAACGCATAACGTATAACGTATAATGTTAAACGTATAACCTATAACGTACAAGGTATAACGTTTAAACGTATAATGTATAATGTATAACGGGTAACGTTAAACGTATAACGTATAGCGCATAACGTATAACGTGTAACGTATAATGTTAAACTTATAACCTATAACGTATAACGTATAATGTATAACGTGTAACGTTAAACGTATAAAGCATAACGTTAAACGTACAACGTATAATGTATAACGTATAACGTATAACGTATAACGCATAACGTATAACGTATAACGTATAATGTTAAACGTATAACGTATAACGTATAACGTATAACGTATAACGTTAAACATATAACGTATAACGTATAACGTATAATGTTAAACGTATAACGTATAACGTATAACGTATAACGTATAACGTATAACGTATAACGTATAACGTATAACGTATAACGTATAACGTATAACGTATAACGTATAACGTATAACGTATAACGTATAACGTATAACGTATAACGTATAACGTATAACGTATAACGTATAACGTATAACGTATAACGTATAACGTATAACGTATAACGTATAACGTATAACGTATAAGCTATAACTTATAACGTATAACGTATAACGTATAAATTATAACGTATAACGTATAACGTATAACGTATAACGTACAACGTACAACGTATAACGTATAACGTATAACGTATAACGTATAACGTATAACGTATAACGTATAACGTATAACGTATAACGTGTAACGTTAAACGTATAACGTATAACGTATAACGTATAACGCATAACGTATAACGTATAATGTTAAACGTATAACCTATAACGTACAACGTATAACGTTTAAACGTATAACGTATAATGTATAACGTGTAACGTTAAACGTATAACGTATAGCGCATAACGTATAACGTGTAACGTATAATGTTAAACTTATAACCTATAACGTATAACGTATAATGTATAACGTGTAACGTATAACGTATAACGTATAACGTATAACGTATAACGTATAACGTATAACGTATAACGTATAACGTATAACGTATAACGTATAACGTATAACGTATAACGTATAATGTTAAACGTATAACCTATAACGTACAACGTATAACGTTTAGACGTATAACGTATAATGTATAACGTATAACGTATAACTTTGAACGTTAAACATATAACGTATAACGTATAACGTATAACGTATAACGTATAACGTATAACGTATAACCTATAACGTATAACGTATAACGCATAACGTATAACGTATAATGTTAAACGTATAACCTATAACGTACAACGTATAACGTTTAGACGTATAACGTATAATGTATAACGTATAACGTATAACTTTTAACGTTAAACATATAACGTATAACGTATAACGTATAACGTATAACGTATAACGTATAACGTATAACGTATAACGCATAACGCATAACGCATAACGTATAACGCATAACGCATAACGTATAATGTTAAACGTATAACCTATAACGTACAACGTATAACGTTTAAACGTATAACGTATAATGTATAACGTGTAACGTTAAACGTATAACGTATAGCGCATAACGTATAACGTGTAACGTATAATGTTAAACTTATAACCTATAACGTATAACGTATAATGTATAACGTGTAACGTTAAACGTATAACGTATAACGTATAACGTATAACGTATAACGTATAACGTATAACGTATAACGTATAACGTATAACGTATAACGTATAACGTATAACGTATAACGTATAACGTATAACGTATAACGTATAACGTATAACGTATAACGTATAACGTATAACGTATAACGTATAACGTATAACGTATAACGTATAGCGTATAACGTATAACGCATAACGTATAACGTATAATGTTAAACGTATAACCTATAACGTACAACGTATAACATTTAAACGTATAACGTATAATGTATAACGTGTAACGTTAAACGTATAACGTATAGCGCATAACGTATAACGTGTAACGTATAATGTTAAACTTATAACCTATAACGTATAACGTATAATGTATAACGTGTAACGTTAAACGTATAACGTATAACGTGTAACGTTAAACGTATAACGTATAACGTGTAACGTTAAACGTATAACGTATAACGTATAACGTATAACGTATAACGTATAACGTATAACGTATAACGTATAACGTATAACGTATAACGTATAACGTATAACGTATAACGTATAACGTATAACGTATAACGTATAACGTATAACGTATAACGTATAACGTATAACGTATAACGTATAACGTATAACGTATAACGTATAACGTATAACGTATAACGTATAACGTATAACGTATAACGTATAACGTATAACGTATAACGTATAACGTATAACGTATAACGTATAACGTATAACGTATAACGTATAACGTATAACGTATAACGTATAACGTATAACGTATAACGTATAACGTATAACGTATAACGTATAACGTATAACGTATAACGTATAACGTATAATGTTAAACGTATAACCTATAACGTACAACGTATAACGTTTAGACGTATAACGTATAATCTATAACGTATAACGTATAACTTTTAACGTTAAACATATAACGTATAACGTATAACGTATAACGTATAACGTATAACGTATAACGTATAACGTATACCGTATAACGTATAACGTATAACGTATAACGTATAACGTATAACGTATAACGCATAACGTATAACGTATAATGTTAAACGTATAACCTATAACGTACAAGGTATAACGTTTAAACGTATAACGTATAATGTATAACGGGTAACGTTAAACGTATAACGTATAGCGCATAACGTATAACGTGTAACGTATAATGTTAAACTTATAACCTATAACGTATAACGTATAATGTATAACGTGTAACGTTAAACGTATAACGCATAACGTTAAACGTACAACGTATAATGTATAACGTATAACGTTAAACGTATAACGTATAACGTATAACGTATAACGTATAACGTATAACGTATAACGTATAACGTATAACGTATAACGTATAACGTATAACGTATAACGTATAACGTATAACGTATAACGTATAACGTATAACGTATAACGTATAACGTATAACGTATAACGTATAACGTATAACGTATAACGTATAACGCATAACGTATAACGTATAATGTTAAACGTATAACCTATAACGTACAACGTATAACGTTTAAACGTATAACGTATAATGTATAACGTGTAACGTTAAACGTATAACGTAAGGCGCATAACGTATAACGTGTAACGTATAATGTTAAACTTATAACCTATAACGTATAACGTATAACGTATAACATATAACGTATAATGTTAAACGTATAACGTATAAATTATAACGTATAACGTATAACGTATAACGTATAACGTATAACGTATAACGTATAACGTATAACGTATAACGTATAACGTATAACGTATAACGTATAACGTATAACGTATAACGTATAACGTATAACGTATAACGTATAACGTATAACGTATAACGTATAACGTATAACGTATAACGTATAACGTATAACGTATAACGTATAACGTATAACGTATAACGTATAACGTATAACGTATAACGTATAATGTTAAACGTATAACCTATAACGTACAACGTATAACGTTTAGACGTATAACGTATAATGTATAACGTATAACGTATAACTCTTAACGTTAAACATATTACGTATAACGTATAACGTATAACGTATAACGTATAACGTATAACGTATAACGTATACCGTATAACGTATAACGTATAACGTATAACGTATAACGTATAACGTATAACGCATAACGTATAACGTATAATGTTAAACGTATAACCTATAACGTACAAGGTATAACGTTTAAACGTATAATGTATAATGTATAACGGGTAACGTTAAACGTATAACGTATAGCGCATAACGTATAACGTGTAACGTATAATGTTAAACTTATAACCTATAACGTATAACGTATAATGTATAACGTGTAACGTTAAACGTATAAAGCATAACGTTAAACGTACAACGTATAATGTATAACGTATAACGTATAACGTATAACGCATAACGTATAACGTATAACGTATAATGTTAAACGTATAACGTATATCGTATAACGTATAACGTATAACGTTAAACATATAACGTATAACGTATAACGTATAATGTTAAACGTATAACGTATAACGTATAACGTATAACGTATAACGTATAACGTATAACGTATAACGTATAACGTATAACGTATAACGTATAACGTATAACGTATAACGTATAACGTATAACGTATAACGTATAACGTATAACGTATAACGTATAACGTATAACGTATAACGTATAACGTATAACGTATAACGTATAACGTATAACGTATAACGTATAACGTATAAGCTATAACTTATAACGTATAACGTATAACGTATAAATTATAACGTATAACGTATAACGTATAACGTATAACGTACAACGTACAACGTATAACGTATAACGTATAACGTATAACGTATAACGTATAACGTATAACGTATAACGTATAACGTATAACGTATAACGTATAACGTATAACCTATAACTTATAACGTATAACGTATAACGTATAAATTATAACGTATAACGTATAACGTATAACGTACAACGTACAACTTATAACGTATAACGTATAACGTATAACGTATAACGTATAACGTATAACGTATAACGTATAACGTATAACGTATAGCGTATAACGTATAACGTATAACGTATAACGTATAACGTATAACGTATAACGTATAACGTATAACGTATAACGTATAACGTATAACGTATAACGTATAACGTATAACGTATAACGTATAACGTATAACGTATAACGTATAACGTATAACGTATAACGTATAACGTATAACGTATAACGTATAACGTATAACGTATAAGCTATAACTTATAACGTATAACGTATAACGTATAAATTATAACGTATAACGTATAACGTATAACGTACAACGTACAACGTATAACGTATAACGTATAACGTATAACGTATAACGTATAACGTATAACGTATAACGTATAACGTATAACGTATAACGTATAACGTATAACGTATAACCTATAACTTATAACGTATAACGTATAACGTATAAATTATAACGTATAACGTATAACGTATAACGTACAACGTACAACTTATAACGTATAACGTATAACGTATAACGTATAACGTATAACGTATAACGTATAACGTATAACGTATAACGTATAGCGTATAACGTATAACGTATAACGTATAACGTATAACGTATAACGTATAACGTATAACGTATAACGTATAACGTATAACGTATAACGTATAACGTATAACGTATAACGTATAACGTATAACGTATAACGTATAACGTATAACGTATAACGTATAACGTATAACGTATAACGTATAACGTATAACGTATAACGTATAACTTATAACGTATAACGTATAACGTATAAATTATAACGTATAACGTATAACGTATAACGTACAACGTACAACGTATAACGTATAACGTATAACGTATAACGTATAACGTATAACGTATAACGTATAACGTATAAGCTATAACTTATAACGTATAACGTATAACGTATAAATTATAACGTATAACGTATAACGTATAACGTATAACGTACAACGTACAACGTATAACGTATAACGTATAACGTATACCGTATAACGTATAACGTATAACGTATAACGTATAACGTATAACGTATAACGCATAACGTATAACGTATAATGTTAAACGTATAACCTATAACGTACAAGGTATAACGTTTAAACGTATAACGTATAATGTATAACGGGTAACGTTAAACGTATAACGTATAGCGCATAACGTATAACGTGTAACGTATAATGTTAAACTTATAACCTATAACGTATAACGTATAATGTATAACGTGTAACGTTAAACGTATAACGCATAAAGTTAAACGTACAACGTATAATGTATAACGTATAACGTTAAACGTATAACGTATAACGTAAAACGTATAACGTATAACGTATAACGTATAACGTATAACGTATAACGTATAACGTATAACGTATAACGTATAACGTATAACGTATAACGTATAACGTATAACATATAACGTATAACGTATAACGTATAACGTATAACGTATAACGTATAACGTATAACGTATAACGTATAACGTATAACGCATAACGTATAACGTATAATGTTAAACGTATAACCTATAACGTACAACGTATAACGTTTAAACGTATAACGTATAATGTATAACGTGTAACGTTAAACGTATAACGTATAGCGCATAACGTATAACGTGTAACGTATAATGTTAAACTTATAACCTATAACGTATAACGTATAATGTATAACGTGTAACGTTAAACGTATAACGCATAACGTTAAACGTACAACGTATAATGTATAACGTATAACGTATAACGTATAACGCATAACGTATAACGTATAACGTATAATGTTAAACGTATAACGTATATCGTATAACGTATAACGTATAACGTTAAACATATAACGTATAACGTATAACGTATAATGTTATACGTATAACGTATAACGTATAACGTATAACGTATAACGTATAACGTATAACGTATAACGTATAACGTATAACGTATAGCGTATAACGTATAACGTATAACGTATAACGTATAACGTATAACGTATAACGTATAACGTATAACGTATAACGTATAACGTATAACGTATAACGTATAACGTATAACGTATAACGTATAACGTATAACGTATAACGTATAACGTATAACGTATAACGTATAACGTATAACGTATAACTTATAACGTATAACGTATAACGTATAAATTATAACGTATAACGTATAACGTATAACGTACAACGTACAACGTATAACGTATAACGTATAACGTATAACGTATAACGTATAACGTATAACGTATAACGTATAACGTATAACGTATAACGTATAACGTATAACGTATAACGTATAACGTATAACGTATAACGTATAACGTATAACGTATAACGTATAACGTATAACGTATAACGCATAACGTATAACGTATAATGTTAAACGTATAACCTATAACGTACAACGTATAACGTTTAAACGTATAACGTATAATGTATAACGTGTAACGTTAAACGTATAACGTATAGCGCATAACGTATAACGTGTAACGTATAATGTTAAACTTATAACCTATAACGTATAACGTATAATGTATAACGTGTAACGTTAAACGTATAACGTATAACGTTAAACGTACAACGTATAATGTATAACGTATAACGTATAACGTATAACGTATAACGTATAACGTATAACGTATAACGTATAACGTATAACGTATAACGTATAACGTATAACGTATAAACGTATAACGTATAATGTATAACGTGTAACGTTAAACGTATAACGTATAGCGCATAACGTATAACGTGTAACGTATAATGTTAAACTTATAACCTATAACGTATAACGTATAATGTATAACGTGTAACGTTAAACGTATAACGTATAACGTATAACGTATAACGTATAACGTATAACGTATAACGTATAACGTATAACGTATAACGTATAACGTATAACGTATAACGTATAACGTATAACGTATAACGTATAACGTATAACGTATAACGTATAACGTATAACGTATAACGTATAACGTATAACGTATAACGTATAACGTATAACGTATAACGTATAACGTATAGCGTATAACGTATAACGCATAACGTATAACGTATAATGTTAAACGTATAACCTATAACGTATAACGTATAATGTATAACGTGTAACGTTAAACGTATAACGTATAACGTATAACGTATAACGTATAACGTATAACGTATAACGTATAACGTATAACGTATAACGTATAACGTATAACGTATAACGTATAACGTATAACGTATAACGTATAACGTATAACGTATAATGTTAAACGTATAACCTATAACGTACAACGTATAACGTTTAGACGTATAACGTATAATGTATAACGTATAACGTATAACTTTTAACGTTAAACATATAACGTATAACGTATAACGTATAACGTATAACGTATAACGTATAACGTATAACGTATACCGTATAACGTATAACGTATAACGTATAACGTATAACGTATAACGTATAACGCATAACGTATAACGTATAATGTTAAACGTATAACCTATAACGTACAAGGTATAACGTTTAAACGTATAACGTATAATGTATAACGGGTAACGTTAAACGTATAACGTATAGCGCATAACGTATAACGTGTAACGTATAATGTTAAACTTATAACCTATAACGTATAACGTATAATGTATAACGTGTAACGTTAAACATTATACGTTATACGTTAAACGTACAACGTATAATGTATAACGTATAACGTTAAACGTATAACGTATAACGTATAACGTATAACGTATAACGTATAACGTATAACGTATAACGTATAACGTATAACGTATAACGTATAACGTATAACGTATAACGTATAACGTATAACGTATAACGTATAACGTATAACGTATACCGTATAACGTATAACGTATAACGTATAACGTATAACGTATAACGCATAACGTATAACGTATAATGTTAAACGTATAACCTATAACGTACAACGTATAACGTTTAAACGTATAACGTATAATGTATAACGTGTAACGTTAAACGTATAACGTAAGGCGCATAACGTATAACGTGTAACGTATAATGTTAAACTTATAACCTATAACGTATAACGTATAACGTATAACGTGTAACGTTAAACGTATAACGTATAACGTATAACGTATAACGTATAACGTATAACGTATAACGTATAACGTATAACGTATAACGTATAACGTATAACGTATAACGTATAACGTATAACGTATAACGTATAACGTATAACGTATAACGTATAACGTATAACGTATAACGTATAACGTATAACGTATAACGTATAACGTATAACGTATAACGTATAACGTATAACGTATAACGTATAACGTATAACGTATAACGTATAACGTATAACGTATAATGTTAAACGTATAACCTATAACGTACAACGTATAACGTTTAGACGTATAACGTATAATGTATAACGTATAACGTATAACTCTTAACGTTAAACATATTACGTATAACGTATAACGTATAACGTATAACGTATAACGTATAACGTATAACGTATACCGTATAACGTATAACGTATAACGTATAACGTATAACGTATAACGTATAACGCATAACGTATAACGTATAATGTTAAACGTATAACCTATAACGTACAAGGTATAACGTTTAAACGTATAATGTATAATGTATAACGGGTAACGTTAAACGTATAACGTATAGCGCATAACGTATAACGTGTAACGTATAATGTTAAACTTATAACCTATAACGTATAACGTATAATGTATAACGTGTAACGTTAAACGTATAAAGCATAACGTTAAACGTACAACGTATAATGTATAACGTATAACGTATAACGTATAACGCATAACGTATAACGTATAACGTATAATGTTAAACGTATAACGTATATCGTATAACGTATAACGTATAACGTTAAACATATAACGTATAACGTATAACGTATAATGTTAAACGTATAACGTATAACGTATAACGTATAACGTATAACGTATAACGTATAACGTATAACGTATAACGTATAACGTATAACGTATAACGTATAACGTATAACGTATAACGTATAACGTATAACGTATAACGTATAACGTATAACGTATAACGTATAACGTATAACGTATAACGTATAACGTATAACGTATAACGTATAACGTATAACGTATAACGTATAAGCTATAACTTATAACGTATAACGTATAACGTATAAATTATAACGTATAACGTATAACGTATAACGTATAACGTACAACGTACAACGTATAACGTATAACGTATAACGTATAACGTATAACGTATAACGTATAACGTATAACGTATAACGTATAACGTATAACGTATAACGTATAACCTATAACTTATAACGTATAACGTATAACGTATAAATTATAACGTATAACGTATAACGTATAACGTACAACGTACAACTTATAACGTATAACGTATAACGTATAACGTATAACGTATAACGTATAACGTATAACGTATAACGTATAACGTATAGCGTATAACGTATAACGTATAACGTATAACGTATAACGTATAACGTATAACGTATAACGTATAACGTATAACGTATAACGTATAACGTATAACGTATAACGTATAACGTATAACGTATAACGTATAACGTATAACGTATAACGTATAACGTATAACGTATAACGTATAACGTATAACGTATAACGTATAACGTATAAGCTATAACTTATAACGTATAACGTATAACGTATAAATTATAACGTATAACGTATAACGTATAACGTACAACGTACAACGTATAACGTATAACGTATAACGTATAACGTATAACGTATAACGTATAACGTATAACGTATAACGTATAACGTATAACGTATAACGTATAACGTATAACCTATAACTTATAACGTATAACGTATAACGTATAAATTATAACGTATAACGTATAACGTATAACGTACAACGTACAACTTATAACGTATAACGTATAACGTATAACGTATAACGTATAACGTATAACGTATAACGTATAACGTATAACGTATAGCGTATAACGTATAACGTATAACGTATAACGTATAACGTATAACGTATAACGTATAACGTATAACGTATAACGTATAACGTATAACGTATAACGTATAACGTATAACGTATAACGTATAACGTATAACGTATAACGTATAACGTATAACGTATAACGTATAACGTATAACGTATAACGTATAACGTATAACGTATAACTTATAACGTATAACGTATAACGTATAAATTATAACGTATAACGTATAACGTATAACGTACAACGTACAACGTATAACGTATAACGTATAACGTATAACGTATAACGTATAACGTATAACGTATAACGTATAAGCTATAACTTATAACGTATAACGTATAACGTATAAATTATAACGTATAACGTATAACGTATAACGTATAACGTACAACGTACAACGTATAACGTATAACGTATAACGTATACCGTATAACGTATAACGTATAACGTATAACGTATAACGTATAACGTATAACGCATAACGTATAACGTATAATGTTAAACGTATAACCTATAACGTACAAGGTATAACGTTTAAACGTATAACGTATAATGTATAACGGGTAACGTTAAACGTATAACGTATAGCGCATAACGTATAACGTGTAACGTATAATGTTAAACTTATAACCTATAACGTATAACGTATAATGTATAACGTGTAACGTTAAACGTATAACGCATAAAGTTAAACGTACAACGTATAATGTATAACGTATAACGTTAAACGTATAACGTATAACGTAAAACGTATAACGTATAACGTATAACGTATAACGTATAACGTATAACGTATAACGTATAACGTATAACGTATAACGTATAACGTATAACGTATAACGTATAACATATAACGTATAACGTATAACGTATAACGTATAACGTATAACGTATAACGTATAACGTATAACGTATAACGTATAACGCATAACGTATAACGTATAATGTTAAACGTATAACCTATAACGTACAACGTATAACGTTTAAACGTATAACGTATAATGTATAACGTGTAACGTTAAACGTATAACGTATAGCGCATAACGTATAACGTGTAACGTATAATGTTAAACTTATAACCTATAACGTATAACGTATAATGTATAACGTGTAACGTTAAACGTATAACGTATAACGTATAACGTATAACGTATAACGTATAACGTATAACGTATAACGTATAACGTATAACGTATAACGTATAACGTATAACGTATAACGTATAGCGTATAACGTATAACGCATAACGTATAACGTATAATGTTAAACGTATAACCTATAACGTACAACGTATAACATTTAAACGTATAACGTATAATGTATAACGTGTAACGTTAAACGTATAACGTATAGCGCATAACGTATAACGTGTAACGTATAATGTTAAACTTATAACCTATAACGTATAACGTATAATGTATAACGTGTAACGTTAAACGTATAACGTATAACGTGTAACGTTAAACGTATAACGTATAACGTGTAACGTTAAACGTATAACGTATAACGTATAACGTATAACGTATAACGTATAACGTATAACGTATAACGTATAACGTATAACGTATAACGTATAACGTATAACGTATAACGTATAACGTATAACGTATAACGTATAACGTATAACGTATAACGTATAACGTATAACGTATAACGTATAACGTATAACGTATAACGTATAACGTATAACGTATAACGTATAACGTATAACGTATAATGTTAAACGTATAACCTATAACGTACAACGTATAACGTTTAGACGTATAACGTATAATGTATAACGTATAACGTATAACTTTTAACGTTAAACATATAACGTATAACGTATAACGTATAACGTATAACGTATAACGTATAACGTATACCGTATAACGTATAACGTATAACGTATAACGTATAACGTATAACGTATAACGCATAACGTATAACGTATAATGTTAAACGTATAACCTATAACGTACAAGGTATAACGTTTAAACGTATAATGTATAATGTATAACGGGTAACGTTAAACGTATAACGTATAGCGCATAACGTATAACGTGTAACGTATAATGTTAAACTTATAACCTATAACGTATAACGTATAATGTATAACGTGTAACGTTAAACGTATAACGCATAACGTTAAACGTACAACGTATAATGTATAACGTATAACGTATAACGTATAACGCATAACGTATAACGTATAACGTATAATGTTAAACGTATAACGTATATCGTATAACGTATAACGTATAACGTTAAACATATAACGTATAACGTATAACGTATAATGTTAAACGTATAACGTATAACGTATAACGTATAACGTATAACGTATAACGTATAACGTATAACGTATAACGTATAACGTATCGCGTATAACGTATAACGTATAACGTATAACGTATAACGTATAACGTATAACGTATAACGTATAACGTATAACGTATAACGTATAACGTATAACGTATAACGTATAACGTATAACGTATAACGTATAACGTATAACGTATAACGTATAACGTATAACGTATAACGTATAACGTATAACTTATAACGTATAACGTATAACGTAAAAATTATAACGTATAACGTATAACGTATAACGTACAACGTACAACGTATAACGTATAACGTATAACGTATAACGTATAACGTATAACGTATAACGTATAACGTATAACGTATAACGTATAACGTATAACGTATAACGTATAACGTATAACGTATAACGTATAACGTATAACGTATAACGTATAACGTATAACGTATAACGTATAACGCATAACGTATAACGTATAATGTTAAACGTATAACCTATAACGTACAACGTATAACGTTTAAACGTATAACGTATAATGTATAACGTGTAACGTTAAACGTATAACGTATAGCGCATAACGTATAACGTGTAACGTATAATGTTAAACTTATAACCTATAACGTATAACGTATAATGTATAACGTGTAACGTTAAACGTATAACGTATAACGTTAAACGTACAACGTATAATGTATAACGTATAACGTATATCGTATAACGTATAACGTATAACGTATAACGTATAACGTATAACGTATAACGTATAACGTATAACGTATAACGTATAAACGTATAACGTATAATGTATAACGTGTAACGTTAAACGTATAACGTATAGCGCATAACGTATAACGTGTAACGTATAATGTTAAACTTATAACCTATAACGTATAACGTATAATGTATAACGTGTAACGTTAAACGTATAACGTATAACGTATAACGTATAACGTATAACGTATAACGTATAACGTATAACGTATAACGTATAACGTATAACGTATAACGTATAACGTATAACGTATAACGTATAACGTATAACGTATAACGTATAACGTATAACGTATAACGTATAACGTATAACGTATAACGTATAACGTATAACGTATAACGTATAACGTATAACGTATAACGTATAACGTATAACGCATAACGTATAACGTATAATGTTAAACGTATAACCTATAACGTATAACGTATAATGTATAACGTGTAACGTTAAACGTATAACGTATAACGTATAACGTATAACGTATAACGTATAACGTATAACGTATAACGTATAACGTATAACGTATAACGTATAACGTATAACGTATAACGTATAACGTATAACGTATAACGTATAACGTATAACGTATAACGTATAACGTATAACGTATAACGTATAACGTATAACGTATAACGTATAACGTATAACGTATAACGTATAACGTATAACGTATAACTTATAACGTATAACGTATAACGTATAAATTATAACGTATAACGTATAACGTATAACGTACAACGTACAACGTATAACGTATAACGTATAACGTATAACGTATAACGTATAACGTATAACGTATAACGTATAACGTATAAGCTATAACTTATAACGTATAACGTATAACGTATAAATTATAACGTATAACGTATAACGTATAACGTATAACGTACAACGTACAACGTATAACGTATAACGTATAACGTATACCGTATAACGTATAACGTATAACGTATAACGTATAACGTATAACGTATAACGCATAACGTATAACGTATAATGTTAAACGTATAACCTATAACGTACAAGGTATAACGTTTAAACGTATAACGTATAATGTATAACGGGTAACGTTAAACGTATAACGTATAGCGCATAACGTATAACGTGTAACGTATAATGTTAAACTTATAACCTATAACGTATAACGTATAATGTATAACGAGTAACGTTAAACGTATAACGCATAACGTTAAACGTACAACGTATAATGTATAACGTATAACGTTAAACGTATAACGTATAACGTAAAACGTATAACGTATAACGTATAACGTATAACGTATAACGTATAACGTATAACGTATAACGTATAACGTATAACGTATAACGTATAACGTATAACGTATAACGTATAACGTATAACGTATAACGTATAACGTATAACGTATAACGTATAACGCATAACGTATAACGTATAATGTTAAACGTATAACCTATAACGTACAACGTATAACGTTTAAACGTATAACGTATAATGTATAACGTGTAACGTTAAACGTATAACGTATAGCGCATAACGTATAACGTGTAACGTATAATGTTAAACTTATAACCTATAACGTATAACGTATAATGTATAACGTGTAACGTTAAACGTATAACGTATAACGTATAACGTATAACGTATAACGTATAACGTATAACGTATAACGTATAACGTATAACGTATAACGTATAACGTATAACGTATAACGTATAACGTATAACGTATAACGTATAACGTATAACGTATAACGTATAACGTATAACGTATAACGTATAACGTATAACGTATAACGTATAGCGTATAACGTATAACGCATAACGTATAACGTATAATGTTAAACGTATAACCTATAACGTACAACGTATAACATTTAAACGTATAACGTATAATGTATAACGTGTAACGTTAAACGTATAACGTATAGCGCATAACGTATAACGTGTAACGTATAATGTTAAACTTATAACCTATAACGTATAACGTATAATGTATAACGTGTAACGTTAAACGTATAACGTATAACGTGTAACGTTAAACGTATAACGTATAACGTGTAACGTTAAACGTATAACGTATAACGTATAACGTATAACGTATAACGTATAACGTATAACGTATAACGTATAACGTATAACGTATAACGTATAACGTATAACGTATAACGTATAACGTATAACGTATAACGTATAACGTATAACGTATAACGTATAACGTATAACGTATAACGTATAACGTATAACGTATAACGTATAACGTAT
Organism: Lasioglossum morio; assembly: GCA_916610235.2. Lineage (NCBI taxonomy): Eukaryota > Metazoa > Arthropoda > Insecta > Hymenoptera > Halictidae > Lasioglossum > Lasioglossum morio. Next base: position 69,354 of record CAKAJA020000304.1, read on the forward strand.
AACGTATAACGTATAACGTATAACGTATAATGTTAAACGTATAACCTATAACGTACAACGTATAACGTTTAGACGTATAACGTATAATGTATAACGTATAACGTATAACTTTTAACGTTAAACATATAACGTATAACGTATAACGTATAACGTATAACGTATAACGTATACCGTATAACGTATAACGTATAACGTATAACGTATAACGTATAACGTATAACGCATAACGTATAACGTATAATGTTAAACGTATAACCTATAACGTACAAGGTATAACGTTTAAACGTATAATGTATAATGTATAACGGGTAACGTTAAACGTATAACGTATAGCGCATAACGTATAACGTGTAACGTATAATGTTAAACTTATAACCTATAACGTATAACGTATAATGTATAACGTGTAACGTTAAACGTATAACGCATAACGTTAAACGTACAACGTATAATGTATAACGTATAACGTATAACGTATAACGCATAACGTATAACGTATAACGTATAATGTTAAACGTATAACGTATATCGTATAACGTATAACGTATAACGTTAAACATATAACGTATAACGTATAACGTATAATGTTAAACGTATAACGTATAACGTATAACGTATAACGTATAACGTATAACGTATAACGTATAACCTATAACGTATAGCGTATAACGTATAACGTATAACGTATAACGTATAACGTATAACGTATAACGTATAACGTATAACCTATAACGTATAACGTATAACGTATAACGTATAACGTATAACGTATAACGTATAACGTATAACGTATAACGTATAACGTATAACGTATAACGTATAACGTATAACTTATAACGTATAACGTATAACGTATAAATTATAACGTATAACGTATAACGTATAACGTACAACGTACAACGTATAACGTATAACGTATAACGTATAACGTATAACGTATAACGTATAACGTATAACGTATAACGTATAACGTATAACGTATAACGTATAACGTATAACGTATAACGTATAACGTATAACGTATAACGTATAACGTATAACGTATAACGTATAACGTATAACGTATAACGTATAACGTATAACGTATAACGTATAACGCATAACGTATAACGTATAATGTTAAACGTATAACCTATAACGTACAACGTATAACGTTTAAACGTATAACGTATAATGTATAACGTGTAACGTTAAACGTATAACGTATAGCGCATAACGTATAACGTGTAACGTATAATGTTAAACTTATAACCTATAACGTATAACGTATAATGTATAACGTGTAACGTTAAACGTATAACGTATAACGTATAACGTATAACGTATAACGTATAACGTATAACGTATAACGTATAACGTATAACGTATAACGTATAACGTATAACGTATAACGTATAACGTATAACGTATAACGTATAACGTATAACGTATAACGTATAACGTATAACGTATAACGTATAACGTATAACGTATAACGTATAGCGCATAACGTATAACGTGTAACGTATAATGTTAAACTTATAACCTATAACGTATAACGTATAATGTATAACGTGTAACGTTAAACGTATAACGTATAACGTGTAACGTTAAACGTATAACGTATAACGTGTAACGTTAAACGTATAACGTATAACGTATAACGTATAACGTATAACGTATAACGTATAACGTATAACGTATAACGTATAACGTATAACGTATAACGTATAACGTATAACGTATAACGTATAACGTATAACGTATAACGTATAACGTATAACGTATAACGTATAACGTATAACGTATAACGTATAACGTATAACGTATAACGTATAACGTATAACGTATAACGTATAATGTTAAACGTATAACCTATAACGTACAACGTATAACGTTTAGACGTATAACGTATAATGTATAACGTATAACGTATAACTTTTAACGTTAAACATATAACGTATAACGTATAACGTATAACGTATAACGTATAACGTATAACGTATACCGTATAACGTATAACGTATAACGTATAACGTATAACGTATAACGTATAACGCATAACGTATAACGTATAATGGTAAACGTATAACCTATAACGTACAAGGTATAACGTTTAAACGTATAATGTATAATGTATAACGGGTAACGTTAAACGTATAACGTATAGCGCATAACGTATAACGTGTAACGTATAATGTTAAACTTATAACCTATAACGTATAACGTATAATGTATAACGTGTAACGTTAAACGTATAACGCATAACGTTAAACGTACAACGTATAATGTATAACGTATAACGTATAACGTATAACGCATAACGTATAACGTATAACGTATAATGTTAAACGTATAACGTATATCGTATAACGTATAACGTATAACGTTAAACATATAACGTATAACGTATAACGTATAATGTTAAACGTATAACGTATAACGTATAACGTATAACGTATAACGTATAACGTATAACGTATAACGTATAACGTATAGCGTATAACGTATAACGTATAACGTATAACGTATAACGTATAACGTATAACGTATAACGTATAACGTATAACGTATAACGTATAACGTATAACGTATAACGTATAACGTATAACGTATAACGTATAACGTATAACTTATAACGTATAACGTATAACGTATAAATTATAACGTATAACGTATAACGTATAACGTACAACGTACAACGTATAACGTATAACGTATAACGTATAACGTATAACGTATAACGTATAACGTATAACGTATAACGTATAACGTATAACGTATAACGTATAACGTATAACGTATAACGTATAACGTATAACGTATAACGTATAACGTATAACGTATAACGTATAACGTATAACGTATAACGCATAACGTATAACGTATAATGTTAAACGTATAACCTATAACGTACAACGTATAACGTTTAAACGTATAACGTATAATGTATAACGTGTAACGTTAAACGTATAACGTATAGCGCATAACGTATAACGTGTAACGTATAATGTTAAACTTATAACCTATAACGTATAACGTATAATGTATAACGTGTAACGTTAAACGTATAACGCATAACGTTAAACGTACAACGTATAATGTATAACGTATAACGTTAAACGTATAACGTATAACGTAAAACGTATAACGTATAACGTATAACGTATAACGTATAACGTATAACGTATAACGTATAACGTATAACGTATAACGTATAACGTATAACGTATAACGTATAACGTATAACGTATAACGTATAACGTATAACGTATAACGTATAACGTATAACGTATAACGTATAACGCATAACGTATAACGTATAATGTTAAACGTATAACCTATAACGTACAACGTATAACGTTTAAACGTATAACGTATAATGTATAACGTGTAACGTTAAACGTATAACGTATAGCGCATAACGTATAACGTGTAACGTATAATGTTAAACTTATAACCTATAACGTATAACGTATAATGTATAACGTGTAACGTTAAACGTATAACGTATAACGTATAACGTATAACGTATAACGTATAACGTATAACGTATAACGTATAACGTATAACGTATAACGTATAACGTATAACGTATAACGTATAACGTATAACGTATAACGTATAACGTATAACGTATAACGTATAACGTATAGCGTATAACGTATAACGCATAACGTATAACGTATAATGTTAAACGTATAACCTATAACGTACAACGTATAACATTTAAACGTATAACGTATAATGTATAACGTGTAACGTTAAACGTATAACGTATAGCGCATAACGTATAACGTGTAACGTATAATGTTAAACTTATAACCTATAACGTATAACGTATAATGTATAACGTGTAACGTTAAACGTATAACGTATAACGTGTAACGTTAAACGTATAACGTATAACGTGTAACGTTAAACGTATAACGTATAACGTATAACGTATAACGTATAACGTATAACGTATAACGTATAACGTATAACGTATAACGTATAACGTATAACGTATAACGTATAACGTATAACGTATAACGTATAACGTATAACGTATAACGTATAACGTATAACGTATAACGTATAACGTATAACGTATAACGTATAACGTATAACGTATAACGTATAACGTATAACGTATAACGTATAACGTATAACGTATAACGTATAACGTATAACGTATAACTTATAACGTATAACGTATAACGTATAAATTATAACGTATAACGTATAACGTATAACGTACAACGTACAACGTATAACGTATAACGTATAACGTATAACGTATAACGTATAACGTATAACGTATAACGTATAACGTATAACGTATAACGTATAACGTATAACGTATAACGTATAACGTATAACGTATAACGTATAACGTATAACGTATAACGTATAACGTATAACGTATAACGCATAACGTATAACGTATAATGTTAAACGTATAACCTATAACGTACAACGTATAACGTTTAAACGTATAACGTATAATGTATAACGTGTAACGTTAAACGTATAACGTATAGCGCATAACGTATAACGTGTAACGTATAATGTTAAACTTATAACCTATAACGTATAACGTATAATGTATAACGTGTAACGTTAAACGTATAACGTATAACGCATAACGTATAACGTATAACGTATAACGTATAACGTATAACGTATAACGTATAACGTATAACGTATAACGTACAACGTACAACGTATAACGTATAACGTATAACGTATAACGTATAACGTAAAACGTATAACGTATAACGTATAACGTATAACGTATAACGTATAACGTATAACGTATAAATTATAACGTATAACGTATAACGTATAACGTACAACGTACAACGTATAACGTATAACGTATAACGTATAACGTATAACGTATAACGTATAACGTATAACGTATAACGTATAACGTATAACGTATAACGTATAACGTATAACGTATAACGTATAACGTATAACGTATATCGTATAACGTATAACGTATAACGTTAAACATATAACGTATAACGTATAACGTATAATGTTAAACGTATAACGTATAACGTATAACGTATAACGTATAACGTATAACGTATAACGTATAACGTATAACGTATAGCGTATAACGTATAACGTATAACGTATAACGTATAACGTATAACGTATAACGTATAACGTATAACGTATAACGTATAACGTATAACGTATAACGTATAACGTATAACGTATAACGTATAACGTATAACGTATAACGTATAACGTATAACGTATAACGTATAACGTATAACGTATAACGTATAACGTATAACTTATAACGTATAACGTATAACGTATAAATTATAACGTATAACGTATAACGTATAACGTACAACGTACAACGTATAACGTATAACGTATAACGTATAACGTATAACGTATAACGTATAACGTATAACGTATAACGTATAACGTATAACGTATAACGTATAACGTATAACGTATAACGTATAACGTATAACGTATAACGTATAACGTATAACGTATAACGTATAACCTATAACGTATAACGTATAATGTATAACGTGTAACGTTAAACGTATAACGCATAACGTTAAACGTACAACGTATAATGTATAACGTATAACGTATAACGTATAACGCATAACGTATAACGTATAACGTATAATGTTAAACGTATAACGTATATCGTATAACGTATAACGTATAACGTTAAACATATAACGTATAACGTATAACGTATAATGTTAAACGTATAACGTATAACGTATAACGTATAACGTATAACGTATAACGTATAACGTATAACGTATAACGTATAGCGTATAACGTATAACGTATAACGTATAACGTATAACGTATAACGTATAACGTATAACGTATAACGTATAACGTATAACGTATAACGTATAACGTATAACGTATAACGTATAACGTATAACGTATAACGTATAACGTATAACGTATAACGTATAACTTATAACGTATAACGTATAACGTATAAATTATAACGTATAACGTATAACGTATAACGTACAACGTACAACGTATAACGTATAACGTATAACGTATAACGTATAACGTATAACGTATAACGTATAACGTATAACGTATAACGTATAACGTATAACGTATAACGTATAACGTATAACGTATAACGTATAACGTATAACGTATAACGTATAACGTATAACGTATAACGTATAACGTATAACGCATAACGTATAACGTATAATGTTAAACGTATAACCTATAACGTACAACGTATAACGTTTAAACGTATAACGTATAATGTATAACGTGTAACGTTAAACGTATAACGTATAGCGCATAACGTATAACGTGTAACGTATAATGTTAAACTTATAACCTATAACGTATAACGTATAATGTATAACGTGTAACGTTAAACGTATAACGTATAACGTTAAACGTACAACGTATAATGTATAACGTATAACGTATATCGTATAACGCATAACGTATAACGTATAACGTATAATGATAAACGTATAACGTATATCGTATAACGTATAACGTATAACGTATAACGTTAAACATATAACGTATAACGTATAACGTATAATGTTAAACGTATAACGTATAACGTATAACGTATAACGTATAACGTATAACGTATAACGTATAACGTATAACGTATAACGTATAACGTATAACGTATAACGTATAACGTATAACGTATAACGTATAACGTATAACGTATAACGTATAACGTATAACGTATAACGTATAACGTATAACGTATAACGTATAACGCATAACGTATAACGCATAATGTTAAACGTATAACCTATAACGTACAACGTATAACGTTTAAACGTATAACGTATAATGTATAACCTGTAACGTTAAACGTATAACGTATAGCGCATAACGTATAACGTGTAACGTATAATGTTAAACTTATAACCTATAACGTATAACGTATAATGTATAACGTGTAACGATAAACGTATAACGTATAACGTATAACGTATAACGTATAACCTATAACGTATAACGTATAATGTATAACGTATAACGTATAACGTATAACGTATAACGTATAACGTATAACGTATAACGTATAACGTATAACGTATAACGTATAACGTATAACGTATAACGTATAACGTATAACGTATAACGTATAACGTATAACGTATAACGTATAACGTATAACGTATAACGTATAACGTATAACCTATAACTTATAACGTATAACGTATAACGTATAAATTATAACGTATAACGTATAACGTATAACGTACAACGTACAACGTATAACGTATAACGTATAACGTATAACGTATAACGTATAACGTATAACGTATAACGTATAACGTATAACGTATAACCTATAACTTATAACGTATAACGTATAACGTATAAATTATAACGTATAACGTATAACGTATAACGTATAACGTATAGCGTATAACGTATAACGCATAACGTATAACGTATAATGTTAAACGTATAACCTATAACGTACAACGTATAACATTTAAACGTATAACGTATAATGTATAACGTGTAACGTTAAACGTATAACGTATAGCGCATAACGTATAACGTGTAACGTATAATGTTAAACTTATAACCTATAACGTATAACGTATAATGTATAACGTGTAACGTTAAACGTATAACGTATAACGTGTAACGTTAAACGTATAACGTATAACGTGTAACGTTAAACGTATAACGAATAACGTATAACGTATAACGTATAACGTAAAACGTATAACGTATAACGTATAACGTAAAACGTATAACGTATAACGTATAACGTATAACGTATAACGTATAACGTATAACGTATAACGTATAACGTATAACGTATAACGTATAACGTATAACGTATAACGTATAACGTATAACGTATAACGTATAACGTATAACGTATAACGTATAACGTATAACGTATAATGTTAAACGTATAACCTATAACGTACAACGTATAACGTTTAGACGTATAACGTATAATGTATAACGTATAACGTATAACTTTTAACGTTAAACATATAACGTATAACGTATAACGTATAACGTATAACGTATAACGTATAACGTATAACGTATAACGTATAACGTATAACGTACAACGTATAACGTTTAGACGTATAACGTATAATGTATAACGTATAACGTATAACTTTTAACGTTAAACATATAACGTATAACGTATAACGTATAACGTATAACGTATAACGTATAACGTATAACGCATAACGTATAACGTATAATGTTAAACGTATAACCTATAACGTACAACGTATAACGTTTAAACGTATAACGTATAATGTATAACGTGTAACGTTAAACGTATAACGTATAGCGCATAACGTATAACGTGTAACGTATAATGTTAAACTTATAACCTATAACGTATAACGTATAATGTATAACGTATAGCGTATAACGTATAACGTATAACGTATAACGTATAACGTATAACGTATAACGTATAACGTATAACGTATAACGTATAACGTATAACGTATAACGTATAACGTATAACGTATAACGTATAACGTATAACGTATAACGTATAACGTATAACGTATAACGTATAGCGTATAACGTATAACGCATAACGTATAACGTATAATGTTAAACGTATAACCTATAACGTACAACGTATAACATTTAAACGTATAACGTATAATGTATAACGTGTAACGTTAAACGTATAACGTATAGCGCATAACGTATAACGTGTAACGTATAATGTTAAACTTATAACCTATAACGTATAACGTATAATGTATAACGTGTAACGTTAAACGTATAACGTATAACGTGTAACGTTAAACGTATAACGTATAACGTGTAACGTTAAACGTATAACGTATAACGTATAACGTATAACGTATAACGTATAACGTATAACGTATAACGTATAACGTATAACGTATAACGTATAACGTATAACGTATAACGTATAACGTATAACGTATAACGTATAACGTATAACGTATAACGTATAACGTATAACGTATAACGTATAACGTATAACGTATAACGTATAACGTATAACGTATAACGTATAACGTATAACGTATAACGTATAACGTATAACGTATAACGTATAACGTATAACGTATAACGTATAATGTTAAACGTATAACCTATAACGTACAACGTATAACGTTTAGACGTATAACGTATAATGTATAACGTATAACGTATAACTTTTAACGTTAAACATATAACGTATAACGTATAACGTATAACGTATAACGTATAACGTATAACGTATACCGTATAACGTATAACGTATAACGTATAACGTATAACGTATAACGTATAACGCATAACGTATAACGTATAATGTTAAACGTATAACCTATAACGTACAAGGTATAACGTTTAAACGTATAACGTATAATGTATAACGGGTAACGTTAAACGTATAACGTATAGCGCATAACGTATAACGTGTAACGTATAATGTTAAACTTATAACCTATAACGTATAACGTATAATGTATAACGTGTAACGTTAAACGTATAACGCATAACGTTAAACGTACAACGTATAATGTATAACGTATAACGTATAACGTATAACGCATAACGTATAACGTATAACGTATAATGTTAAACGTATAACGTATATCGTATAACGTATAACGTATAACGTATAACGTATAACGTATAACGTATAACGTATAACGTATAACGTATAACGTATAACGTATAACGTATAACGTATAACGTATAATGTATAACGTATAACGTATAACGTATAACGTATAACCTATAACGTATAACGTATAACGTATAACGTATAACGTATACCGTATAACGTATAACGTATAACGTATAACGTATAACGTATAACGTATAACGCATAACGTATAACGTATAATGTTAAACGTATAACCTATAACGTACAACGTATAACATTTAAACGTATAACGTATAATGTATAACGTGTAACGTTAAACGTATAACGTATAGCGCATAACGTATAACGTGTAACGTATAATGTTAAACTTATAACCTATAACGTATAACGTATAATGTATAACGTATAGCGTATAACGTATAACGTATAACGTATAACGTATAACGTATAACGTATAACGTATAACGTATAACGTATAACGTATAACGTATAACGTATAACGTATAACGTATAACGTATAACGTATAACGTATAACGTATAACGTATAACGTATAACGTATAACGTATAGCGTATAACGTATAACGCATAACGTATAACGTATAATGTTAAACGTATAACCTATAACGTACAACGTATAACATTTAAACGTATAACGTATAATGTATAACGTGTAACGTTAAACGTATAACGTATAGCGCATAACGTATAACGTGTAACGTATAATGTTAAACTTATAACCTATAACGTATAACGTATAATGTATAACGTGTAACGTTAAACGTATAACGTATAACGTGTAACGTTAAACGTATAACGTATAACGTGTAACGTTAAACGTATAACGTATAACGTATAACGTATAACGTATAACGTATAACGTATAACGTATAACGTATAACGTATAACGTATAACGTATAACGTATAACGTATAACGTATAACGTATAACGTATAACGTATAACGTATATCGTATAACGTATAACGTATAACGTATAACGTATAACGTATAACGTATAACGTATAACGTATAACGTATAACGTATAACGTATAACGTATAACGTATAACGTATAACGTATAACGTATAACGTATAATGTTAAACGTATAACCTATAACGTACAACGTATAACGTTTAGACGTATAACGTATAATGTATAACGTATAACGTATAACTTTTAACGTTAAACATATAACGTATAACGTATAACGTATAACGTATAACGTATAACGTATAACGTATACCGTATAACGTATAACGTATAACGTATAACGTATAACGTATAACGTATAACGCATAACGTATAACGTATAATGTTAAACGTATAACCTATAACGTACAAGGTATAACGTTTAAACGTATAACGTATAATGTATAACGGGTAACGTTAAACGTATAACGTATAGCGCATAACGTATAACGTGTAACGTATAATGTTAAACTTATAACCTATAACGTATAACGTATAATGTATAACGTGTAACGTTAAACGTATAACGCATAACGTTAAACGTACAACGTATAATGTATAACGTATAACGTATAACGTATAACGCATAACGTATAACGTATAACGTATAATGTTAAACGTATAACGTATATCGTATAACGTATAACGTATAACGTATAACGTATAACGTATAACGTATAACGTATAACGTATAACGTATAACGTATAACGTATAACGTATAACGTATAACGTATAACGTATAACGTATAATGTATAACGTATAACGTATAACGTATAACGTATAACCTATAACGTATAACGTATAACGTATAACGTATAACGTATACCGTATAACGTATAACGTATAACGTATAACGTATAACGTATAACGTATAACGCATAACGTATAACGTATAATGTTAAACGTATAACCTATAACGTACAAGGTATAACGTTTAAACGTATAACGTATAATGTATAACGGGTAACGTTAAACGTATAACGTATAGCGCATAACGTATAACGTGTAACGTATAATGTTAAACTTATAACCTATAACGTATAACGTATAATGTATAACGTATAACGTATAACGTATAACGCATAACGTATAACGTATAACGTATAATGTTAAACGTATAACGTATATCGTATAACGTATAACGTATAACGTATAACGTATAACGTATAACGTATAACGTATAACGTATAACGTATAACGTATAACGTATAACGTATAACGTATAACGTATAACGTATAATGTATAACGTATAACGTATAACGTATAACGTATAACCTATAACGTATAACGTATAACGTATAACGTATAACGTATAACGTATAACGTATAACGTATAACGTATAACGTATAACGTATAACGTATAACGTATAACGTATAACGTATAACGTATAACGTATAACGTATAACGTATAACGTATAACGTATAACGTATAACGTATAACGTATAACGTATAACGTATAACCTATAACTTATAACGTATAACGTATAACGTATAAATTATAACGTATAACGTATAACGTATAACGTACAACGTACAACGTATAACGTATAACGTATAACGTATAACGTATAACGTATAACGTATAACGTATAACGTATAACGTATAACCTATAACTTATAACGTATAACGTATAACGTATAAATTATAACGTATAACGTATAACGTATAACGTATAACGTATAACGTATAGCGTATAACGTATAACGCATAACGTATAACGTATAATGTTAAACGTATAACCTATAACGTACAACGTATAACATTTAAACGTATAACGTATAATGTATAACGTGTAACGTTAAACGTATAACGTATAGCGCATAACGTATAACGTGTAACGTATAATGTTAAACTTATAACCTATAACGTATAACGTATAATGTATAACGTGTAACGTTAAACGTATAACGTATAACGTGTAACGTTAAACGTATAACGTATAACGTGTAACGTATAACGTGTAACGTATAATGTTAAACTTATAACCTATAACGTATAACGTATAATGTATAACGTGTAACGTTAAACGTATAACGTATAACGTATAACGTATAACGTATAACGTATAACGTATAACGTATAACGTATAACGTATAACGTATAACGTATAACGTATAACGTATAACGTATAACGTATAACGTATAACGTATAACGTATAACGTATAACGTATAACGTATAACGTATAACGCATAACGTATAACGTATAATGTTAAACGTATAACCTATAACGTACAACGTATAACGTTTAGACGTATAACGTATAATGTATAACGTATAACGTATAACTTTTAACGTTAAACATATAACGTATAACGTATAACGTATAACGTATAACGTATAACGTATAACGTATAACGTATAACGTATAACGCATAACGTATAACGTATAATGTTAAACGTATAACCTATAACGTACAACGTATAACGTTTAAACGTATAACGTATAATGTATAACGTGTAACGTTAAACGTATAACGTATAGCGCATAACGTATAACGTGTAACGTATAATGTTAAACTTATAACCTATAACGTATAACGTATAATGTATAACGTGTAACGTTAAACGTATAACGTATAACGTATAACGTATAACGTATAACGTATAACGTATAACGTATAACGTATAACGTATAACGTATAACGTATAACGTATAACGTATAACGTATAACGTATAACGTATAACGTATAACGTATAACGTATAACGTATAACGTATAACGTATAACGTATAACGTATAACGTATAACGTATAACGTATAACGTATAACGTATAACGTATAGCGTATAACGTATAACGCATAACGTATAACGTATAATGTTAAACGTATAACCTATAACGTACAACGTATAACATTTAAACGTATAACGTATAATGTATAACGTGTAACGTTAAACGTATAACGTATAGCGCATAACGTATAACGTGTAACGTATAATGTTAAACTTATAACCTATAACGTATAACGTATAATGTATAACGTGTAACGTTAAACGTATAACGTATAACGTGTAACGTTAAACGTATAACGTATAACGTGTAACGTTAAACGTATAACGTATAACGTATAACGCATAACGTATAACGTATAATGTTAAACGTATAACCTATAACGTACAACGTATAACGTTTAAACGTATAACGTATAATGTATAACGTGTAACGTTAAACGTATAACGTATAGCGCATAACGTATAACGTGTAACGTATAATGTTAAACTTATAACCTATAACGTATAACGTATAATGTATAACGTGTAACGTATAACGTATAACGTATAACGTATAACGTATAACGTATAACGTATAACGTATAACGTATAACGTATAACGTATAACGTATAACGTATAACGTATAACGTATAACGTATAATGTTAAACGTATAACCTATAACGTACAACGTATAACGTTTAGACGTATAACGTATAATGTATAACGTATAACGTATAACTTTTAACGTTAAACATATAACGTATAACGTATAACGTATAACGTATAACGTATAACGTATAACGTATAACGTATAACGTATAACGTATAACGTATAACGTATAACGTATAACGCATAACGTATAACGTATAATGTTAAACGTATAACCTATAACGTACAACGTATAACGTTTAGACGTATAACGTATAATGTATAACGTATAACGTATAACTTTTAACGTTAAACATATAACGTATAACGTATAACGTATAACGTATAACGTATAACGTATAACGTATAACGTATAACGCATAACGTATAACGTATAATGTTAAACGTATAACCTATAACGTACAACGTATAACGTTTAAACGTATAACGTATAATGTATAACGTGTAACGTTAAACGTATAACGTATAGCGCATAACGTATAACGTGTAACGTATAATGTTAAACTTATAACCTATAACGTATAACGTATAATGTATAACGTGTAACGTTAAACGTATAACGTATAACGTATAACGTATAACGTATAACGTATAACGTATAACGTATAACGTATAACGTATAACGTATAACGTATAACGTATAACGTATAACGTATAACGTATAACGTATAACGTATAACGTATAACGTATAGCGTATAACGTATAACGCATAACGTATAACGTATAATGTTAAACGTATAACCTATAACGTACAACGTATAACATTTAAACGTATAACGTATAATGTATAACGTGTAACGTTAAACGTATAACGTATAGCGCATAACGTATAACGTGTAACGTATAATGTATAACGTGTAACGTTAAACGTATAACGTATAACGTGTAACGTTAAACGTATAACGTATAACGTGTAACGTTAAACGTATAACGTATAACGTATAACGTATAACGTATAACGTATAACGTATAACGTATAACGTATAACGTATAACGTATAACGTATAACGTATAACGTATAACGTATAACGTATAACGTATAACGTATAACGTATAACGTATAACGTATAACGTATAACGTATAACGTATAACGTATAACGTATAACGTATAACGTATAACGTATAACGTATCACGTATAACGTATAACGTATAACGTATAACGTATAACGTATAACGTATAACGTATAACGTATAACGTATAACGTATAGCGTATAACGTATAACGCATAACGTATAACGTATAATGTCAAACGTATAACCTATAACGTACAACGTATAACATTTAAACGTATAACGTATAATGTATAACGTGTAACGTTAAACGTATAACGTATAGCGCATAACGTATAACGTGTAACGTATAATGTTAAACTTATAACCTATAACGTATAACGTATAATGTATAACGTGTAACGTTAAACGTATAACGTATAACGTGTAACGTTAAACGTATAACGTATAACGTGTAACGTTAAACGTATAACGTATAACGTATAACGTATAACGTATAACGTATAACGTATAACGTATAACGTATAACGTATAACGTATAACGTATAACGTATAACGTATAACGTATAACGTATAACGTATAACGTATAACGTATAACGTATAACGTATAACGTATAACGTATAACGTATAACGTATAACGTATAACGTATAACGTATAACGTATAACGTATAACGTATAACGTATAACGTATAACGTATAACGTATAACGTATAACGTATAACGTATAACGTATAACGTATAACGTATAACGTATAACGTATAACGTATAACGTATAACGTATAACGTATAATGTTAAACGTATAACCTATAACGTACAACGTATAACGTTTAGACGTATAACGTATAATGTATAACGTATAACGTATAACTTTTAACGTTAAACATATAACGTATAACGTATAACGTATAACGTATAACGTATAACGTATAACGTATAACGTATACCGTATAACGTATAACGTATAACGTATAACGTATAACGTATAACGTATAACGTATAACGCATAACGTATAACGTATAATGTTAAACGTATAACCTATAACGTACAAGGTATAACGTTTAAACGTATAACGTATAATGTATAACGGGTAACGTTAAACGTATAACGTATAGCGCATAACGTATAACGTGTAACGTATAATGTTAAACTTATAACCTATAACGTATAACGTATAATGTATAACGTGTAACGTTAAACGTATAACGCATAACGTTAAACGTACAACGTATAATGTATAACGTATAACGTTAAACGTATAACGTATAACGTATAACGTATAACGTATAACGTATAACGTATAACGTATAACGTATAACGTATAACGTATAACGTATAACGTATAACGTATAACGTATAACGTATAACGTATAACGTATAACGTATAACGTATAACGTATAACGAATAACGTATAACGTATAACGTATAACGTATAACGTATAACCTATAACTTATAACGTATAACGTATAACGTATAAATTATAACGTATAACGTATAACGTATAACGTACAACGTACAACGTATAACGTATAACGTATAACGTATAACGTATAACGTATAACGTATAACGTATAACCTATAACTTATAACGTATAACGTATAACGTATAAATTATAACGTATAACGTATAACGTATAACGTATAACGTATAACGTATAGCGTATAACGTATAACGCATAACGTATAACGTATAATGTTAAACGTATAACCTATAACGTACAACGTATAACATTTAAACGTATAACGTATAATGTATAACGTGTAACGTTAAACGTATAACGTATAGCGCATAACGTATAACGTGTAACGTATAATGTTAAACTTATAACCTATAACGTATAACGTATAATGTATAACGTGTAACGTTAAACGTATAACGTATAACGTGTAACGTTAAACGTATAACGTATAACGTGTAACGTTAAACGTATAACGAATAACGTATAACGTATAACGTATAACGTAAAACGTATAACGTATAACGTATAACGTAAAACGTATAACGTATAACGTATAACGTATAACGTATAACGTATAACGTATAACGTATAACGTATAACGTATAACGTATAACGTATAACGTATAACGTATAACGTATAACGTATAACGTATAACGTATAACGTATAACGTATAACGTATAACGTATAACGTATAACGTATAACGTATAACGTATAACGTATAACGTATAATGTTAAACGTATAACCTATAACGTACAACGTATAACGTTTAGACGTATAACGTATAATGTATAACGTATAACGTATAACTTTTAACGTTAAACATATAACGTATAACGTATAACGTATAACGTATAACGTATAACGTATAACGTATAACGTATAACGTATAACGTATAACGTATAACGCATAACGTATAACGTATAATGTTAAACGTATAACCTATAACGTACAACGTATAACGTTTAGACGTATAACGTATAATGTATAACGTATAACGTATAACTTTTAACGTTAAACATATAACGTATAACGTATAACGTATAACGTATAACGTATAACGTATAACGTATAACGCATAACGTATAACGTATAATGTTAAACGTATAACCTATAACGTACAACGTATAACGTTTAAACGTATAACGTATAATGTATAACGTGTAACGTTAAACGTCAATGTCAATGTGAATGTCAATGCCAATGTGAATGTGAATGACAATGTGAATGTGAATGTGAATGTCAATGTCAATGTCAATGTCAATGTCAATGTCAATGTCAATGTCAATGTCAATGTCAATGTCAATGTCAATGTCAACGTCAACGTCAACGTCAACGTCAACGTCAACGTCAACGTCAACGTCAACGTCAACGTCAACGTCAACGTCAACGTCAACGTCAACGTCAATGTCAATGTCAATGTCAATGTCAATGTCAATGTCAATGTCAATGTGAATGTCAATGTGAATGTGAATGTGAATGTAAATGTAAATGTCAATGTCAATGTCAATGTCAATGTCAATGTCAATGTCAATGTCAATGTCAATGTCAATCTCAATGTCAATGTCAATGCCAAGTCAATGTCATTGTCAATGTCAATGTCAATGTCAATGTCAATGCCAATGTCAATGTCAATGTCAATGTCAGTGTCAATGTCAATGTCAATGTCAATGTCAATGTCAATGTCAATGTCAATGTGAATG
>CAKAJA020000304.1:92500-97500 GCA_916610235.2 Lasioglossum morio
CCCCCTCCCCCCCTCTCCCCCCTCTCTCTCTGACCCTCTCTCTCTTTCTCTCTCTCGCAGGAAGGTTTTAGAGAAAACCGCATTCGAAAAAGTCCATTCAATCAAAAGTTATAAGCAGAAATGTGTCCTCTCTCCCCCCCCCCTCACTCTCTCCCTCTCTCCCCCCTCTCTCTTTCTCTCTCTCTATCCCTCCCTCACTCTGTCTCAGGAAGGTTTTAGAGCAAATCCCATTCGAAAAAGTCCATTCGTTGATAAGTTACTGTCGGTGTCAGTGACAGTGACAGTGTCAATGTGAATGTATTTGTGAAAGTCAATGTGAATGTGAATGTGAATGTGAATGTGAATGTGAATGTCAATTTCAATGTGTATGTCAATGTGAATGTCAATGTCAATGTCAATGTCAATGTCAATGTCAATCTCAATCTCAATGTCAATGTCAATGTCAATGTGAATGTCAAGGTGAATGTCAATCTCAATCTCAATGTCAATGTCAATGTCAATGTGAATGTCAAGGTGAATGTCAATGTCAATGTCAATGTGAATGTGAATGTGAATGTGAATGTGAATGTCAATGTCAATCTCAATCTCAATGTCAATGTCAATGTGAATGTCAAGGTGAATGTCAATCTCAATCTCAATGTCAATGTCAATGTCAATGTGAATGTCAAGGTGAATGTCAATGTCAATGTCAATGTGAATGTGAATGTGAATGTGAATGTGAATGTGAATGTCAATGTCAATCTCAATCTCAATGTCAATGTCAATGTCAATGTCAATGTCAATGTCAATGTCAATGTCAATGTCAATGTCAATGTCAATGTCAATGTCAATGTCAATGTCAATGTCAATGTCAATGTCAATGTCAATGTCAATGTCAATGTCAATGTCAATGTCAATGTCAATGTCAATGTCAATGTCAATGTCAATGTCAATGTCAATGTGAATGTCAATGTGAATGTCAATGTGAATGTGAATGTGAATGTGAATGTCAATGCCAATGTCAATGTGAATGTGAATGTGAATGTGAATGTCAATGTCAATCTCAATCTCAATGTCAATGTCAATGTCAATGTGAATGTCAAGGTGAATGTCAATGTCATTGTCAATGTCAATGTGAATGTGAATGTGAATGTGAATGTCAATGTCAATCTCAATCTCAATGTCAATGTCAATGTCAATGTGAATGACAATGTGAATGTGAATGTGAATGTCAATGTCAATGTCAATGTCAATGTCAATGTGAAATTCAATGTCAATGTGAATGACAATGTGAATGTCAATGTCAATGTCAATGTCAATGTCAATGTCAATGTCAATGTCAATGTCAATGTCAATGTCAATGTCAATGTCAATGTCAATGTCAATGTCAATGTCAATGTCAATGTCAATGTCAACGTCAATGTCAATTGGAATGTGAATGTGAATTCTATCTCTCTCTCTCTCTCTCTGTCTGACTCACTCTCTCTCTCTTTTGCTCTCTCTCTCTCTCTCTCTCTCTCTCTCTCTGACTCTCTCTCTCTTTCTCTCTCTCTGGGAGTTTTCACAGAAAACCGCATTCGAAAAAGTCCATTCAATCAAAAGTTATAAGTAGAAACGTGCCCCCTCCCCCCCTCTCCCCCCTCTCTCTCTGACCCTCTCTCTCTTTCTCTCTCTCGCAGGAAGGTTTTAGAGAAAACCGCATTCGAAAAAGTCCATTCAATCAAAAGTTATAAGCAGAAATGTGTCCTCTCTCCCCCCCCTCACTCTCTCCCTCTCTCCCCCCTCTCTCTTTGACTCTCTCTCTCTCTCTCTTTCTCTCTCTCAGGAAGGTTTCAGAGAAAACCGCATTCGAAAAAGTCCATTCAATCAAAAGTTATAAGTAGAAACGTGCCCCCTCTCCCCCCTCTATCTCCCTCTCCCCCCCCCCCTCTCCCTGACGCTCTCTCTCTTTCTCTCTCTCGCAGGAAGGTTTTGGAGAAAACCGCATTCGAAAAAGTCCATTCAATCAAAAGTTATAAGCAGAAATGTGCCCCCTCTCCCCCCTCTCTCTCCCTCTCTCCCCCCTCTCTCTCTGACTCTCTCTCTCTCGCTCTCTCTTTCTCTCTCTCTCAGGAAGTTTTCAGAGAAAACCGCATTCGAAAAAGTACATTCAATCAAAAGTTATAAGTAGAAACGTGCCCCCTCTCCCCCCTCTCTCTCCCTCTCACCCCCCCCCCCTCTCTCCCCCCCTCTCTCTGACCCTCTCTCTCTTTCTCTCTCTCGCAGAAATGTTTTAGAGAAAACCGCATTCGAAAAAGTCTATTCAATCAAAAGTTATAAGCAGAAACATGCCCAAAAGTGGGCGAAAAAGTGGTGATGTCACTTGTGACGTCACAACTTTTGAACCAATAGACTTTTACGAATGATCTTTACTCTAAAACCTAATCCAAGAAACGCCGCGTCTAATGGTCCAAACCGCACATTTGTACGTTTAGCCGTTCTCAAGTGATGCCGTTACAAACATACAGACATACAGACAGACACGATTTTATTATATACTAGCTGCTCGTGGCGTGCCTTCGGCACGCCCTCGTAGCTAGGCCCTCCGGGCGGGCCCCCCCCTTGTTGGTGGTGCACAATGCGCGCACCAATGTCATCACAACTTTTGAACGACCTGACTTTTGCATGGACAGAATTTCATGTCAACCAAATGATTTATTTTCGTGTATTAACTTTGAAATCACAATAGGTCTCAAGATGTTTTACTTACATTTCTATTTCGATTGCGAGATCGATGTTAATGTACACAATCAAAACAAAGAAATGCTTTATTTCAATTGGTTTTCTGTGATATCAACATTTCTCATTGCAATGCATTATTTTTTAAAAGCATGTACGTGCTGAAGGTGTTTGTCATAATCTATTACGTCCAATTCCATTTCGCGTTGCTCTGTAGTTTACCTCTCTCTCTCTCTTTCTCTCTCTCTATCCCTCCCTCACTCTGTCTCTGAAACGTTTTAGAGCAAATCCCATTCGAAAAAGTCCATTCGTTGATAAGTTACTGTCGGTGTCAGTGACAGTGACAGTGTCAATGTGAATGTATTTGTGAAAGTCAATGTGAATGTCAATGTGAATGTGAATGTCAATGTGAATGTCAATGTCAATGTCAATGTCAATGTCAATGTGAATGTCAATGTCAATGTCAATGTCAATGTGAATGTCAATGTGAATGTCAATGTGAATGTGAATGTGAATGTCAATGTGAATGTGAATGTGAATGTGAATGTGAATGTGAATGTGAATGTCAATGTCAATGTGAATGTGAATGTCAATGTCAATGTCAATGTGAATGTCAATGTGAATGTCAATGTGAATGTCAATGTCAACGTGAATGTCAATGTCAATGTGAATGTCAATGTGAATGTCAATGTCAATGTGAATGTCAATGTCAATGTCAATGTCAATGTCAATGTCAATGTCAATGTCAATGTCAATGTCAATGTCAATGTCAATGTCAATGTCAATGTCAATGTCAATGCCAATGTCAATGCCAATGTCAATATCAATGTGAATGTGAATGTGAATGTCCATGTGAATGTCAATGTCAATGTGAATGTGAATGTCAATGTCAATGTCAATGTCAATGTCAATGTGAATGTCAATGTCAATGTCAATGTCAATGTCAATGTCAATGTCAATGTCAATGTCAATGTCAATGTCAATGTCAATGTCAATGTCAATGTCAATGTCAATGTCAATGTCAATGTCAATGTCAATGTCAATGTCAATGTCAATGTCAATGTCAATGTCAATGTCAATGTCAACGTCAATGTCAATTGGAATGTGAATGTGAATTCTATCTCTCTCTCTCTCTCTCTGTCTGACTCACTCTCTCTCTCTTTTGCTCTCTCTCTCTCTCTCTCTCTCTGACTCTCTCTCTCTTTCTCTCTCTCTGGGAGTTTTCACAGAAAACCGCATTCGAAAAAGTCCATTCAATCAAAAGTTATAAGTAGAAACGTGCCCCCTCCCCCCCTCTCCCCCCTCTCTCTCTGACTCTCTCTCTCTTTCTCTCTCTCGCAGGAAGGTTTTAGAGAAAACCGCATTCGAAAAAGTCCATTCAATCAAAAGTTATAAGCAGAAATGTGTCCTCTCTCCCCCCCCTCACTCTCTCCCTCTCTCCCCCCTCTCTCTTTGACTCTCTCTCTCTCTCTCTCTTTCTCTCTCTCAGGAAGGTTTCAGAGAAAACCGCATTCGAAAAAGTCCATTCAATCAAAAGTTATAAGTAGAAACGTGCCCCCTCTCCCCCCTCTATCTCCCTCTCCCCCCCTCTCTCTGACGCTCTCTCTCTTTCTCTCTCTCGCAGGAAGGTTTTGGAGAAAACCGCATTCGAAAAAGTCCATTCAATCAAAAGTTATAAGCAGAAATGTGCCCCCTCTCCCCCCTCTCTCTCCCTCTCTCCCCCCTCTCTCTCTGACTCTCTCTCTCTCGCTCTCTCTTTCTCTCTCTCTCAGGAAGTTTTCAGAGAAAACCGCATTCGAAAAAGTCCATTCAATCAAAAGTTATAAGTAGAAACGTGCCCCCTCTCCCCCCTCTCTCTCCCTCTCACCCCCCCCTCTCTCCCCCCCTCTCTCTGACCCTCTCTCTCTTTCTCTCCCTCGCAGAAATGTTTTAGAGAAAACCGCATTCGAAAAAGTCTATTCAATCAAAAGTTATAAGCAGAAACGTGCCCAAAAGTGGGCGAAAAAGTGGTGATGGTGTCACTTGTGACGTCACAACTTTTGAACCAATAGACTTTTACGAATGATCTTTACTCTAAAACCTATTCCAAGAAACGCCGCGTCTAATGGTCCAAACCGCAGCTTTGTACGTTTAGCCGTTCTCAAGTGATGCCGTTACAAACAGACATACAGACATACAGACATACAGACAGACACGATTTTATTATATACTAGCTGCTCGTGGCGTGCCTTCGGCACGCCCTCGTAGCTAGGCCCTCCGGGCGGGCCCCCCCCTTGTTGGTGGTGCACAATGCGCGCACCAAT
>CAKAJA020000304.1:107500-110000 GCA_916610235.2 Lasioglossum morio
GTCAATGTGAATGTCAATGTCAATGTCAATGTCAATGTCAATGTCAAAGTCAATGTCAATGTCAATGTCAATGTCAATGTCAATGTCAATGTCAATGTCAATGTCAATGTCAATGTAAATGTCAATGTCAATGTCAATGTCAATGTGAATGTGAATGTGAATGTGAATGTGAATGTGAATGTGAATGTGAATGTGAATGTGAATGTGAATGTCAATGTCAATCTCAATCTCAATGTCAATGTCAATGTCAATGTGAATGTCAAGGTGAATGTCAATGTCAATGTCAATGTGAATGTGAATGTGAATGTGAATGTCAATGTCAATGTCAATCTCAATCTCAATGTCAATGTCAATCTCAATGTCAATGTCAATGTCAATGTCAATGTCAATGTCAATGTCAATGTCAATGTCAATGTCAATGTCAATGTGAATGTCAATGTGAATGTCAATGTCAATGTGAATGACAATGTGAATGTGAATGTCAATGTCAATGTCAATGTCAATGTGAATGTCAATGTGAAATTCAATGTCAATGTGAATGACAATGTGAATGTCAATGTCAATGTCAATGTCAATGTCAATGTCAATCTCAATCTCAATGTCAATGTCAATGTCAATGTCAATGTCAATGTCAATGTCAATGTCAATGTCAATGTCAATGTCAATGTCAATGTCAATGTCAATGTCAATGTCAATGTCAATGTCAATGTCAATGGGAATGTCAATGTCAATGTCAATGTCAATGTCAATGTCAATGTCAATGTCAGTGTCAATGTCAATGCCAATGTCAATGTCAATGTCAATGTCAATGTCAATGTCAATGTCAATGTCAATGTCAATGCCAATGTGAATATGAATGACAATGTCAATGTCAACGTCAATGTCAGTTTCAGTGTCAGTGTCAGTGTGAATGTGAATGTGAATGTCAATGTGAATGTCAATGTGAATGTCAATGTCAATGTCAATGTCAATGTCAATGTGGAAGTCAATGTGAATGTCAATGTGAATGTCAATGAGAATGTGAATGTGAATGTCAATGTGAATGTGAATGTGAATGTGAATGTGAATGTCAATGTCAATGTGAATGTGAATGTGAATGTGAATGTGAATGTGAATGTGAATGTGAATGTGAATGTCAATGTCAATGTCAATGTCAATGTGAATGTCAATGTCAATGTGAATGTGAATGTGAATGTGAATGTCAATGTCAATGTGAATGTCAATGTGAATGTCAATGTGAATGTCAATGTGAATGTCAATGTGAATTTCAATGTGAATGTCAATCTCAATGTCAATGTCAATGCCAAGTCAATGTCATTGTCAATGTCAATGTCAATGTCAATGTCAATGCCAATGTCAATGTCAATGTCAATGTCAGTGTCAATGTCAATGTCAATGTCAATGTCAATGTCAATGTCAATGTGAATGTCAATGTGAATGTCAATGTCAATGTGAATGACAATGTCAATGTCAATGTCAATGTCAATGTCAATGTCAATGTGAATGTCAATGTGAATGTGAATGTCAATGTGAATGTCAATGTGAATGTCAATGTGAATGTCAATGTGAAAGTCAATGTGAATGTGAATGTCAATGTCAATGTCAATGTCAATGTCAATGTCAATGTCAATGTGAATGTGAATGTGAATGTGAATGTCAATGTCAATGTCAATGTCAATGTCAATGTCAATGTCAATGTCAATGTCAATGTCAATGTCAATGTCAATGTCAATGTCAATGTCAATGTCAATGTCAATGTCAATGTCAATGTCAATGTCAATGTCAATGTCAATGTGAATGTCAATGTGAATGTGAATGTGAATGTGAATGTCAATGTCAATGTCAATGTGAATGTGAATGTGAATGTGAATGTCAATGTCAATCTCAATCTCAATGTCAATGTCAATGTGAATGTCAAGGTGAATGTCAATGTCAATGTCAATGTCAATGTGAATGTGAATGTGAATGTGAATGTCAATGTCAATCTCAATCTCAATGTCAATGTCAATGTCAATGTCAATGTCAATGTCAATGTCAATGTCAATGTGAATGTCAATGTGAATGTCAATGTCAATGTGAATGACAATGTGAATGTGAATGTGAATGTCAATGTCAATGTCAATGTCAATGTCAATGTGAAATTCAATGTCAATGTGAATGACAATGTGAATGTCAATGTCAATGTCAATGTCAATGTCAATGTCAATGTCAATGTGAATGTGAATGTCAATGTCAATGTCAATGTCAATGTCAATGTGAATGTGAATGTGAATGTCAATGTCAATGTGAATGTGAATGTGAATGTGAATGTGAATGTCAATGTGAATGTGAATGTGAATGTGAATGTGAATGTGAATGTCAATGTGAATGTCAATGTGAATGTCAATGTGAATGTCAATGTCAATGTCAATGTTAATGTCAGTGTCAGTGTCAGTGTCAATGTCAATGTCAATGTCAATGTGAATGTGAGTGTCAATGTGAATGTGAATGTGAATGTGAA
>CAKAJA020000304.1:112500-117500 GCA_916610235.2 Lasioglossum morio
CCGTTCTCTAGTGATGCCGTTACAAACATACAGACAGACACGATTTTATTATACACTAGCTGCTCGCGGCGTGCCTCCGGCACGCCCTCGTAGCTAGGCCCTCCGGGCGGGTTGCCCTTGCGGGCGGCGCACAGTGCGCGTACCAATGATGTCACAACTTCTGAACGACTGGACTTTCGCATGGACAGAATTTCATATCAACCAAATGATTTATTTTCTTGTATTAACTTTGAAATCACCTTAAATTTCGAAGTGTTTTATTTACATTTCGATTTTGATTGCGAGATCGATGTTAATGTACATAATGAAAACAAAGAAATGCTTTATTTCAATTGGTTTTCTGTGATATCAACATTTCTCATTGCAATGCATTATTTTTTAAAAGCATGTACGTGCTGAAGGTGTTTGTAATAATCTATTTCGTCCAATTCCATTTCGCGTTGCTCTGTAGTTCTACCTCTCTCTCTCTCTTTCTCTCTCTCTATCCCTCCCTCACTCTGTCTCAGGAAGGTTTTAGAGCAAATCCCATTCGAAAAAGTCCATTCGTTGATAAGTTACTGTCGGTGTCAGTGACAGTGACAGTGTCAATGTGAATGTATTTGTGAAAGTCAATGTGAATGTGAATGTGAATGTGAATGTGAATGTGAATGTCAATTTCAATGTGTATGTCAATGTGAATGTCAATGTCAATGTCAATGTCAATGTCAATGTCAAAGTCAATGTCAATGTCAATGTCAATGTCAATGTCAATGTCAATGTCAATGTCAATGTCAATGTCAATGTAAATGTCAATGTCAATGTCAATGTCAATGTGAATGTGAATGTCAATGTGAATGTGAATGTGAATGTGAATGTGAATGTGAATGTGAATGTCAATGTCAATCTCAATCTCAATGTCAATGTCAATGTCAATGTGAATGTCAAGGTGAATGTCAATGTCAATGTCAATGTGAATGTGAATGTGAATGTGAATGTGAATGTCAATGTCAATCTCAATCTCAATGTCAATGTCAATCTCAATCTCAATGTCAATGTCAATGTCAATGTCAATGTCAATGTCAATGTCAATGTCAATGTCAATGTCAATGTGAATGTCAATGTGAATGTCAATGTCAATGTGAATGACAATGTGAATGTGAATGTCAATGTCAATGTCAATGTCAATGTGAATGTCAATGTGAAATTCAATGTCAATGTGAATGACAATGTGAATGTCAATGTCAATGTCAATGTCAATTGGAATGTGAATGTGAATTCTATCTCTCTCTCTCTCTCTCTGTCTGACTCACTCTCTCTCTCTTTTGCTCTCTCTCTCTCTCTCTCTCTCTCTCTCTCTCTGACTCTCTCTCTCTTTCTCTCTCTCTGGGAGTTTTCACAGAAAACCGCATTCGAAAAAGTCCATTCAATCAAAAGTTATAAGTAGAAACGTGCCCCCTCCCCCCCTCTCCCCCCTCTCTCTCTGACCCTCTCTCTCTTTCTCTCTCTCGCAGGAAGGTTTTAGAGAAAACCGCATTCGAAAAAGTCCATTCAATCAAAAGTTATAAGCAGAAATGTGTCCTCTCTCCCCCCCCTCACTCTCTCCCTCTCTCCCCCCTCTCTCTTTGACTCTCTCTCTCTCTCTCTTTCTCTCTCTCAGGAAGGTTTCAGAGAAAACCGCATTCGAAAAAGTCCATTCAATCAAAAGTTATAAGTAGAAACGTGCCCCCTCTCCCCCCTCTATCTCCCTCTCCCCCCCCTCTCTCTGACGCTCTCTCTCTTTCTCTCTCTCGCAGGAAGGTTTTGGAGAAAACCGCATTCGAAAAAGTCCATTCAATCAAAAGTTATAAGCAGAAATGTGCCCCCTCTCCCCCCTCTCTCTCCCTCTCACCCCCTCTCTCTCTGACTCTCTCTCTCTCTCGCTCTCTCTTTCTCTCTCACTCAGGAAGTTTTCAGAGAAAACCGCATTCGAAAAAGTCCATTCAATCAAAAAGTAGAAACGTGCCCCCTCTCCCCCCTCTCTCTCCCTCTCACCCCCCCCTCTCTCCCCCCCTCTCTCTGACCCTCTCTCTCTTTCTCTCTCTCGCAGAAATGTTTTAGAGAAAACCGCATTCGAAAAAGTCTATTCAATCAAAAGTTATAAGCAGAAACGTGCCCAAAAGTGGGCGAAAAAGTGGTGATGTCACTTGTGACGTCACAACTTTTGAACCAATAGACTTTTACGAATGATCTTTACTCTAAAACCTAATCCAAGAAACGCCGCGTCTAATGGTCCAAACCGCACATTTGTACGTTTAGCCGTTCTCAAGTGATGCCGTTACAAACATACAGACATACAGACAGACACGATTTTATTATATACTAGCTGCTCGTGGCGTGCCTTCGGCACGCCCTCGTAGCTAGGCCCTCCGGGCGGGCCCCCCCCTTGTTGGTGGTGCACAATGCGCGCACCAATGTCATCACAACTTTTGAACGACCTGACTTTTGCATGGACAGAATTTCATGTCAACCAAATGATTTATTTTCGTGTATTAACTTTGAAATCACAATAGGTCTCAAGATGTTTTACTTACATTTCTATTTCGATTGCGAGATCGATGTTAATGTACACAATCAAAACAAAGAAATGCTTTATTTCAATTGGTTTTCTGTGATATCAACATTTCTCATTGCAATGCATTATTTTTTAAAAGCATGTACGTGCTGAAGGTGTTTGTCATAATCTATTACGTCCAATTCCATTTCGCGTTGCTCTGTAGTTTACCTCTCTCTCTCTCTTTCTCTCTCTCTATCCCTCCCTCACTCTGTCTCTGAAACGTTTTAGAGCAAATCCCATTCGAAAAAGTCCATTCGTTGATAAGTTACTGTCGGTGTCAGTGACAGTGACAGTGTCAATGTGAATGTATTTGTGAAAGTCAATGTGAATGTCAATGTGAATGTGAATGTGAATGTGAATGTCAATGTCAATGTCAATGTCAATGTCAATGTGAATGTCAATGTCAATGTCAATGTGAATGTCAATGTGAATGTCAATGTGAATGTGAATGTGAATGTGAATGTGAATGTGAATGTCAATGTGAATGTGAATGTGAATGTGAATGTGAATGTGAATGTGAATGTCAATGTGAATGTGAATGTCAATGTCAATGTCAATGTGAATGTCAATGTCAATGTCAATGTGAATGTCAATGTCAATGTGAATGTCAATGTCAATGTGAATGTCAATGTGAATGTCAATGTGAATGTCAATGTCAATGTCAATGTCAATGTCAATGTCAATGTCAATGTCAATGTCAATGTCAATGTCAATGTCAATGTCAATGTCAATGTCAATGTCAATGTCAATGCCAATGTCAATGCCAATGTCAATATCAATGTGAATGTGAATGTGAATGTCCATGTGAATGTCAATGTCAATGTGAATGTGAATGTCAATGTCAATGTCAATGTCAATGTCAATGTGAATGTCAATGTGAATGTCAATGTGAATTTCAATGTGATTGTAAATGTGAATGTCAATGTGAATGTCAATGTCAATGTCAATGTCAATGTCAATGTCAATGTCAATGTCAATGTCAATGTCAATGTCAATGTCAATGTCAATGTCAATGTCAATGTCAATGTCAATGTCAATGTCAATGTCAATGTCAATGTCAATGTCAATGTCAATGTCAATAGCAATGTCAATGTCAATGTCAATGTCAATGTCAATGTCAATGTCAATGTCAATGTCAATGTCAATGTCAATGTCAATGTCAATGTCAATGTCAATGTCAATGTCAATGTCAATGTCAATGTCAATGTCAATGTCAATGTCAATGTCAATGTGAATGTCATTGTGAATGTGAATGTGAATGTGAATGTGAATGTCAATGTGAATGTCAATGTGAATGTGAATGTGAATGTGAATGTGAATGTCAATGTCAATGTCAATGTCAATGTCAATGTCAATGTCAATGTCAATGACAATGTCAATGTCAATGTCAATGTCAATGTGAATGTGAATGTGAATGTGAATGTCAATGTCAATGTGAATGTGAATGTGAATGTGAATGTGAATGTCAATGTGAATGTGAATGTGAATGTGAATGTGAATGTGAATGTGAATGTCAATGTGAATGTCAATGTGAATGTCAATGTCAATGTCAATGTCAATGTCAATGTCAATGTCAGTGTCAGTGTCAGTGTCAATGTCAATGTCAATGTCCATGTGAATGTGAGTGTCAATGTGAATGTGAATGTGAATGTGAATGTGAATGACAATGTCAATGTCAATGTCAATGTGAATGTCAATGCCAATGTGAATGTGAATGACAATGTCAATGTGAATGTGAATGTCAATGTCAATGTCAATGTCAATGTCAATGTCAATGTCAATGTCAATGTCAATGTCAATGTCAATGTCAACGTCAACGTCAACGTCAACGTCAACGTCAACGTCAACGTCAACGTCAACGTCAACGTCAACGTCAACGTCAACGTCAACGTCAACGTCAACGTCAACGTCAACGTCAACGTCAACGTCAACGTCAACGTCAACGTCAACGTCAACGTCAATGTCAATGTCAATGTCAATGTCAATGTCAATGTCAATGTCAATGTCAATGTCAATGTCAATGTCAATGTCAATGTCAATGTCAATGTCAATGTCAATGTCAATGTCAATGTCAATGTCAATGTCAATGTCAATAGCAATGTCAATGTCAATGTCAATGTCAATGTCAATGTCAATGTCAATGTCAATGTCAATGTCAATGTCAATGTCAATGTCAATGTCAATGTCAATGTCAATGTCAATGTCAATGTCAATGTCAATGTCAATGTCAATGTCAATGTCAATGTCAATGTCAATGTCAATGTGAATGTGAATGTCATTGTGAATGTGAATGTGAATGTGAATGTGAATGTCAATGTGAATGTCAATGTGAATGTCAATGTCAATGTCAATGTCAATGTCAATGTCAATGTCAATGTCAATGTCAATGTCAATGTCAATGTGAATGTGAATGTGAATGTGAATGTGA
>CAKAJA020000304.1:122500-152500 GCA_916610235.2 Lasioglossum morio
CAATGTCAATGTCAATGTCAATGTCAATGTCAATGTCAATGTGAATGTGAATGTCAATGTGAATGTGAATGTGAATGTGAATGTGAATGTGAATGTGAATGTCAATGTCAATCTCAATCTCAATGTCAATGTCAATGTCAATGTGAATGTCAAGGTGAATGTCAATGTCAATGTCAATGTGAATGTGAATGTGAATGTGAATGTGAATGTCAATGTCAATCTCAATCTCAATGTCAATGTCAATCTCAATGTCAATGTCAATGTCAATGTCAATGTCAATGTCAATGTCAATGTCAATGTCAATGTCAATGTCAATGTGAATGTCAATGTGAATGTCAATGTCAATGTGAATGACAATGTGAATGTGAATGTCAATGTCAATGTCAATGTCAATGTGAATGTCAATGTGAAATTCAATGTCAATGTGAATGACAATGTGAATGTCAATGTCAATGTCAATGTCAATTGGAATGTGAATGTGAATTCTATCTCTCTCTCTCTCTCTCTGTCTGACTCACTCTCTCTCTCTTTTGCTCTCTCTCTCTCTCTCTCTCTCTCTCTCTCTCTGACTCTCTCTCTCTTTCTCTCTCTCTGGGAGTTTTCACAGAAAACCGCATTCGAAAAAGTCCATTCAATCAAAAGTTATAAGTAGAAACGTGCCCCCTCCCCCCCTCTCCCCCCTCTCTCTCTGACCCTCTCTCTCTTTCTCTCTCTCGCAGGAAGGTTTTAGAGAAAACCGCATTCGAAAAAGTCCATTCAATCAAAAGTTATAAGCAGAAATGTGTCCTCTCTCCCCCCCCTCACTCTCTCCCTCTCTCCCCCCTCTCTCTTTGACTCTCTCTCTCTCTCTCTTTCTCTCTCTCAGGAAGGTTTCAGAGAAAACCGCATTCGAAAAAGTCCATTCAATCAAAAGTTATAAGTAGAAACGTGCCCCCTCTCCCCCCTCTATCTCCCTCTCCCCCCCCTCTCTCTGACGCTCTCTCTCTTTCTCTCTCTCGCAGGAAGGTTTTGGAGAAAACCGCATTCGAAAAAGTCCATTCAATCAAAAGTTATAAGCAGAAATGTGCCCCCTCTCCCCCCTCTCTCTCCCTCTCACCCCCTCTCTCTCTGACTCTCTCTCTCTCTCGCTCTCTCTTTCTCTCTCTCTCAGGAAGTTTTCAGAGAAAACCGCATTCGAAAAAGTCCATTCAATCAAAAGTTATAAGTAGAAACGTGCCCCCTCTCCCCCCTCTCTCTCCCTCTCACCCCCCCCTCTCTCCCCCCCTCTCTCTGACCCTCTCTCTCTTTCTCTCTCTCGCAGAAATGTTTTAGAGAAAACCGCATTCGAAAAAGTCTATTCAATCAAAAGTTATAAGCAGAAACGTGCCCAAAAGTGGGCGAAAAAGTGGTGATGTCACTTGTGACGTCACAACTTTTGAACCAATAGACTTTTACGAATGATCTTTACTCTAAAACCTAATCCAAGAAACGCCGCGTCTAATGGTCCAAACCGCACATTTGTACGTTTAGCCGTTCTCAAGTGATGCCGTTACAAACATACAGACATACAGACAGACACGATTTTATTATATACTAGCTGCTCGTGGCGTGCCTTCGGCACGCCCTCGTAGCTAGGCCCTCCGGGCGGGCCCCCCCCTTGTTGGTGGTGCACAATGCGCGCACCAATGTCATCACAACTTTTGAACGACCTGACTTTTGCATGGACAGAATTTCATGTCAACCAAATGATTTATTTTCGTGTATTAACTTTGAAATCACAATAGGTCTCAAGATGTTTTACTTACATTTCTATTTCGATTGCGAGATCGATGTTAATGTACACAATCAAAACAAAGAAATGCTTTATTTCAATTGGTTTTCTGTGATATCAACATTTCTCATTGCAATGCATTATTTTTTAAAAGCATGTACGTGCTGAAGGTGTTTGTCATAATCTATTACGTCCAATTCCATTTCGCGTTGCTCTGTAGTTTACCTCTCTCTCTCTCTTTCTCTCTCTCTATCCCTCCCTCACTCTGTCTCTGAAACGTTTTAGAGCAAATCCCATTCGAAAAAGTCCATTCGTTGATAAGTTACTGTCGGTGTCAGTGACAGTGACAGTGTCAATGTGAATGTATTTGTGAAAGTCAATGTGAATGTCAATGTGAATGTGAATGTGAATGTGAATGTCAATGTCAATGTCAATGTCAATGTCAATGTGAATGTCAATGTCAATGTCAATGTGAATGTCAATGTGAATGTCAATGTGAATGTGAATGTGAATGTGAATGTGAATGTGAATGTCAATGTGAATGTGAATGTGAATGTCAATGTGAATGTGAATGTCAATGTCAATGTGAATGTGAATGTCAATGTCAATGTCAATGTGAATGTCAATGTCAATGTCAATGTGAATGTCAATGTCAATGTGAATGTCAATGTCAATGTGAATGTCAATGTGAATGTCAATGTGAATGTCAATGTCAATGTCAATGTCAATGTCAATGTCAATGTCAATGTCAATGTCAATGTCAATGTCAATGTCAATGTCAATGTCAATGTCAATGTCAATGTCAATGCCAATGTCAATGCCAATGTCAATATCAATGTGAATGTGAATGTGAATGTCCATGTGAATGTCAATGTCAATGTGAATGTGAATGTCAATGTCAATGTCAATGTCAATGTCAATGTGAATGTCAATGTGAATGTCAATGTGAATTTCAATGTGATTGTAAATGTGAATGTCAATGTGAATGTCAATGTCAATGTCAATGTCAATGTCAATGTCAATGTCAATGTCAATGTCAATGTCAATGTCAATGTCAATGTCAATGTCAATGTCAATGTCAATGTCAATGTCAATGTCAATGTCAATGTCAATGTCAATGTCAATGTCAATGTCAATAGCAATGTCAATGTCAATGTCAATGTCAATGTCAATGTCAATGTCAATGTCAATGTCAATGTCAATGTCAATGTCAATGTCAATGTCAATGTCAATGTCAATGTCAATGTCAATGTCAATGTCAATGTCAATGTCAATGTCAATGTCAATGTGAATGTCATTGTGAATGTGAATGTGAATGTGAATGTGAATGTCAATGTGAATGTCAATGTGAATGTGAATGTGAATGTGAATGTGAATGTCAATGTCAATGTCAATGTCAATGTCAATGTCAATGTCAATGTCAATGACAATGTCAATGTCAATGTCAATGTCAATGTGAATGTGAATGTGAATGTGAATGTCAATGTCAATGTGAATGTGAATGTGAATGTGAATGTGAATGTCAATGTGAATGTGAATGTGAATGTGAATGTGAATGTGAATGTGAATGTCAATGTGAATGTCAATGTGAATGTCAATGTCAATGTCAATGTCAATGTCAATGTCAATGTCAGTGTCAGTGTCAGTGTCAATGTCAATGTCAATGTCCATGTGAATGTGAGTGTCAATGTGAATGTGAATGTGAATGTGAATGTGAATGACAATGTCAATGTCAATGTCAATGTGAATGTCAATGCCAATGTGAATGTGAATGACAATGTCAATGTGAATGTGAATGTCAATGTCAATGTCAATGTCAATGTCAATGTCAATGTCAATGTCAATGTCAATGTCAATGTCAACGTCAACGTCAACGTCAACGTCAACGTCAACGTCAACGTCAACGTCAACGTCAACGTCAACGTCAACGTCAACGTCAACGTCAACGTCAACGTCAACGTCAACGTCAACGTCAACGTCAACGTCAACGTCAACGTCAACGTCAACGTCAACGTCAACGTCAATGTCAATGTCAATGTCAATGTCAATGTCAATGTCAATGTCAATGTCAATGTCAATGTCAATGTCAATGTCAATGTCAATGTCAATGTCAATGTCAATGTCAATGTCAATGTCAATGTCAATGTCAATGTCAATGTCAATAGCAATGTCAATGTCAATGTCAATGTCAATGTCAATGTCAATGTCAATGTCAATGTCAATGTCAATGTCAATGTCAATGTCAATGTCAATGTCAATGTCAATGTCAATGTCAATGTCAATGTCAATGTCAATGTCAATGTCAATGTCAATGTCAATGTCAATGTGAATGTCATTGTGAATGTGAATGTGAATGTGAATGTGAATGTCAATGTGAATGTCAATGTGAATGTCAATGTCAATGTCAATGTCAATGTCAATGTCAATGTCAATGTCAATGTCAATGTCAATGTCAATGTGAATGTGAATGTGAATGTGAATGTGAATGTGAATGTGAATGTGAATGTGAATGTGAATGTCAATGTGAATGTGAATGTGAATGTGAATGTGAATGTCAATGTGAATGTGAATGTGAATGTGAATGTGAATGTGAATGTGAATGTCAATGTGAATGTCAATGTGAATGTCAATGTGAATGTCAATGTCAATGTCAATGTCAATGTCAGTGTCAGTGTCAGTGTCAATGTCAATGTCAATGTCCATGTGAATGTGAGTGTCAATGTGAATGTGAATGTGAATGTGAATGTGAATGACAATGTCAATGTCAATGTCAATGTGAATGTCAATGCCAATGTGAATGTGAATGACAATGTCAATGTGAATGTGAATGTGAATGTCAATGTCAATGTCAATGTCAATGTCAATGTCAATGTCAATGTCAATGTCAATGTCAATGTCAACGTCAACGTCAACGTCAACGTCAACGTCAACGTCAACGTCAACGTCAACGTCAACGTCAACGTCAACGTCAACGTCAACGTCAACGTCAACGACAACGTCAACGTCAACGTCAACGTCAACGTCAACGTCAATGTCAATGTCAATGTCAATGTCAATGTCAATGTCAATGTCAATGTGAATGTCAATGTCAATGTCAATGTCAATGTCAATGTCAATGTGAATGTCAATGTCAATGTCAATGTCAATGTCAATGTCAATGTCAATGTCAATGTCAATGTCAATGTCAATGTCAATGTCAATGTCAATGTCAATGTCAATGTCAATGTCAATGTCAATCGCAATGTCAATGTCAATGTCAATGTCAATGTCAATGTCAATGTCAATGTCAATGTCAATGTCAATGTCAATGTCAATGTCAATGTCAATGTCAATGTCAATGTCAATGTCAATGTCAATGTCAATGTCAATGTCAATGTCAATGTCAATGTCAATGTCAATGTCAATGTGAATGTCATTGTGAATGTGAATGTGAATGTGAATGTGAATGTCAATGTGAATGTCAATGTGAATGTCAATGTCAATGTCAATGTCAATGTCAATGTCAATGTCAATGTCAATGTCAATGTCAATGTGAATGTGAATGTGAATGTGAATGTGAATGTGAATGTGAATGTGAATGTGAATGTGAATGTGAATGTCAATGTGAATGTGAATGTGAATGTGAATGTCAATGTCAATGTGAATGTCAATGTCAATGTGAATGTGAATGTGAATGTCAATGTGAATGTCAATGTGAATGTGAATGTGAATGTGAATGTGAATGTGAATGTGAATGTGAATGTCAATGTCAATGTCAATGTCAATGTCAATGTCAATGTCAATGTCAATGTCAATGTCAATGACAATGTCAATGTCAATGTCAATGTCAATGTGAATGTGAATGTGAATGTGAATGTCAATGTCAATGTGAATGTGAATGTGAATGTCAATGTGAATGTGAATGT
Organism: Lasioglossum morio; assembly: GCA_916610235.2. Lineage (NCBI taxonomy): Eukaryota > Metazoa > Arthropoda > Insecta > Hymenoptera > Halictidae > Lasioglossum > Lasioglossum morio. The sequence continues at coordinate 128,156 of CAKAJA020000304.1, forward strand.
GAATGTGAATGTGAATGTGAATGTGAATGTGAATGTGAATGTGAATGTCAATGTGAATGTCAATGTGAATGTCAATGTCAATGTCAATGTCAATGTCAGTGTCAGTGTCAGTGTCAATGTCAATGTCAATGTGAATGTGAGTGTCAATGTGAATGTGAATGTGAATGTGAATGTGAATGACAATGTCAATGTCAATGTCAATGTGAATGTCAATGTGAATGTCAATGTCAATGTGAATGTGAATGTGAATGTGAATGTGAATGTGAATGTGAATGTGAATGTGAATGTGAATGTGAATGTGAATGTGAATGTCAATGTGAATGTGAATGTGAATGTGAATGTCAATGTCAATGTGAATGTCAATGTCAATGTGAATGTGAATGTGAATTTCAATGTGAATGTCAATGTGAATGTGAATGTGAATGTGAATGTGAATGTGAATGTGAATGTCAATGTCAATGTCAATGTCAATGTCAATGTCAATGTCAATGTCAATGACAATGTCAATGTCAATGTCAATGTGAATGTGAATGTGAATGTGAATGTCAATGTCAATGTGAATGTGAATGTGAATGTGAATGTGAATGTCAATGTGAATGTGAATGTGAATGTGAATGTGAATGTGAATGTCAATGTGAATGTCAATGTGAATGTCAATGTGAATGTCAATGTCAATGTCAATGTCAATGTCAGTGTCAGTGTCAGTGTCAATGTCAATGTCAATGTCAATGTCAATGTCAATGTCAATGTCAATGTCAATGACAATGTCAACGTCAACGTCAACGTCAACGTCAACGTCAACGTCAACGTCAACGTCAACGTCAATGTCAATGTCAATGTCAATGTCAATGTCAATGTCAATGTCAATGTCAATGTGAATGTCAATGTCAATGTCAATGTCAATGTCAATGTCAATGTCAATGCCAATGTCAATGCCAATGTCAATATCAATGTGAATGTGAATGTGAATGTCCATGTGAATGTCAATGTCAATGTGAATGTGAATGTCAATGTCAATGTCAATGTCAATGTCAATGTGAATGTCAATGTGAATGTCAATGTGAATTTCAATGTGATTGTAAATGTGAATGTCAATGTGAATGTCAATGTCAATGTCAATGTCAATGTCAATGTCAATGTCAATGTCAATGTCAATGTCAATGTCAATGTCAATGTCAATGTCAATGTCAATGTCAATGTCAATGTCAATGTCAATGTCAATGTCAATGTCAATAGCAATGTCAATGTCAATGTCAATGTCAATGTCAATGTCAATGTCAATGTCAATGTCAATGTCAATGTCAATGTCAATGTCAATGTCAATGTCAATGTCAATGTCAATGTCAATGTCAATGTCAATGTCAATGTCAATGTCAATTTCAATGTCAATGTCAATGTCAATGTCAATGTCAATGTCAATGTCAATGTGAATGTCATTGTGAATGTGAATGTGAATGTGAATGTGAATGTCAATGTGAATGTCAATGTCAATGTCAATGTCAATGTCAATGTCAATGTCAATGTCAATGTGAATGTGAATGTGAATGTGAATGTGAATGTGAATGTGAATGTGAATGTGAATGTGAATGTGAATGTGAATGTGAATGTGAATGTCAATGTGAATGTGAATGTGAATGTCAATGTCAATGTGAATGTCAATGTCAATGTGAATGTGAATGTGAATGTGAATGTCAATGTGAATGTCAATGTCAATGTCAATGTCAATGTCAATGTCAATGTCAATGTCAATGTCAATGTCAATGTCAATGTCAATGTCAATGTCAATGTCAATGTCAATGTCAATGTCAATGTCAATGTCAATGTCAATGTCAATAGCAATGTCAATGTCAATGTCAATGTCAATGTCAATGTCAATGTCAATGTCAATGTCAATGTCAATGTCAATGTCAATGTCAATGTCAATGTCAATGTCAATGTCAATGTCAATGTGAATGTCATTGTGAATGTGAATGTGAATGTGAATGTGAATGTCAATGTGAATGTCAATGTGAATGTCAATGTCAATGTCAATGTCAATGTCAATGTCAATGTCAATGTCAATGTCAATGTCAATGTGAATGTGAATGTGAATGTGAATGTGAATGTGAATGTGAATGTGAATGTGAATGTGAATGTGAATGTCAATGTGAATGTGAATGTGAATGTGAATGTCAATGTCAATGTGAATGTCAATGTCAATGTGAATGTGAATGTGAATGTCAATGTGAATGTCAATGTGAATGTGAATGTGAATGTGAATGTGAATGTGAATGTGAATGTCAATGTCAATGTCAATGTCAATGTCAATGTCAATGTCAATGTCAATGACAATGTCAATGTCAATGTCAATGTCAATGTCAATGTGAATGTGAATGTCAATGTCAATGTGAATGTGAATGTCAATGTCAATGTCAATGTGAATGTGAATGTGAATGTGAATGTGAATGTGAATGTGAATGTGAATGTGAATGTGAATGTGAATGTGAATGTCAATGTGAATGTCAATGTGAATGTCAATGTCAATGTCAATGTCAATGTCAGTGTCAGTGTCAGTGTCAATGTCAATGTCAATGTGAATGTGAGTGTCAATGTGAATGTGAATGTGAATGTGAATGACAATGTCAATGTCAATGTCAATGTGAATGTCAATGTGAATGTCAATGTCAATGTGAATGTGAATGTGAATGTGAATGTGAATGTGAATGTGAATGTGAATGTGAATGTGAATGTGAATGTGAATGTCAATGTGAATGTGAATGTGAATGTGAATGTGAATGTCAATGTGAATGTCAATGTCAATGTGAATGTGAATGTGAATTTCAATGTGAATGTCAATGTGAATGTGAATGTGAATGTGAATGTGAATGTGAATGTGAATGTCAATGTCAATGTCAATGTCAATGTCAATGTCAATGTCAATGTCAATGTCAATGTCAATGTCAATGTCAATGTCAATGTCAATGTGAATGTGAATGTGAATGTGAATGTCAATGTGAATGTGAATGTGAATGTGAATGTGAATGTGAATGTCAATGTGAATGTGAATGTGAATGTGAATGTGAATGTGAATGTCAATGTGAATGTCAATGTGAATGTCAATGTGAATGTCAATGTCAATGTCAATGTCAATGTCAGTGTCAGTGTCAGTGTCAATGTCAATGTCAATGTCAATGTCAATGTCAATGTCAATGTCAATGTCAATGACAATGTCAACGTCAACGTCAACGTCAACGTCAACGTCAACGTCAACGTCAACGTCAACGTCAATGTCAATGTCAATGTCAATGTCAATGTCAATGTCAATGTCAATGTCAATGTGAATGTCAATGTCAATGTCAATGTCAATGTCAATGTCAATGTCAATGCCAATGTCAATGCCAATGTCAATATCAATGTGAATGTGAATGTGAATGTCCATGTGAATGTCAATGTCAATGTGAATGTGAATGTCAATGTCAATGTCAATGTCAATGTCAATGTGAATGTCAATGTGAATGTCAATGTGAATTTCAATGTGATTGTAAATGTGAATGTCAATGTGAATGTCAATGTCAATGTCAATGTCAATGTCAATGTCAATGTCAATGTCAATGTCAATGTCAATGTCAATGTCAATGTCAATGTCAATGTCAATGTCAATGTCAATGTCAATGTCAATGTCAATGTCAATAGCAATGTCAATGTCAATGTCAATGTCAATGTCAATGTCAATGTCAATGTCAATGTCAATGTCAATGTCAATGTCAATGTCAATGTCAATGTCAATGTCAATGTCAATGTCAATGTCAATGTCAATGTCAATGACAATGTCAATGTCAATGTCAATGTGAATGTCATTGTGAATGTGAATGTGAATGTGAATGTGAATGTGAATGTCAATGTCAATGTCAATGTCAATGTCAATGTCAATGTCAATGTCAATGTCAATGTCAATGTCAATGTCAATGTCAATGTGAATGTGAATGTGAATGTGAATGTGAATGTGAATGTGAATGTGAATGTGAATGTGAATGTCAATGTGAATGTGAATGTGAATGTGAATGTCAATGTCAATGTGAATGTCAATGTCAATGTGAATGTGAATGTGAATGTCAATGTGAATGTCAATGTCAATTTGAATGTGAATGTGAATGTGAATGTGAATGTGAATGTGAATGTCAATGTCAATGTCAATGTCAATGTCAATGTCAATGACAATGTCAATGTCAATGTCAATGTCAATGTCAATGTGAATGTGAATGTGAATGTCAATGTCAATGTGAATGTGAATGTGAATGTCAATGTGAATGTCAATGTGAATGTGAATGTGAATGTGAATGTGAATGTGAATGTGAATGTGAATGTCAATGTGAATGTCAATGTGAATGTCAATGTCAATGTCAATGTCAATGTCAGTGTCAGTGTCAGTGTCAATGTCAATGTCAATGTCAATGTGAATGTGAGTGTCAATGTGAATGTGAATGTGAATGTGAATGTGAATGACAATGTCAATGTCAATGTCAATGTGAATGTCAATGTGAATGTCAATGTCAATGTGAATGTGAATGTGAATGTGAATGTGAATGTGAATGTGAATGTGAATGTGAATGTGAATGTGAATGTGAATGTCAATGTGAATGTGAATGTGAATGTGAATGTCAATGTCAATGTGAATGTCAATGTCAATGTGAATGTGAATGTGAATTTCAATGTGAATGTCAATGTGAATGTGAATGTGAATGTGAATGTGAATGTGAATGTGAATGTCAATGTCAATGTCAATGTCAATGTCAATGTCAATGTCAATGTCAATGTCAATGTCAATGTCAATGTCAATGTCAATGTCAATGTGAATGTGAATGTGAATGTGAATGTCAATGTCAATGTGAATGTGAATGTGAATGTGAATGTGAATGTCAATGTGAATGTGAATGTGAATGTGAATGTGAATGTGAATGTCAATGTGAATGTCAATGTGAATGTCAATGTGAATGTCAATGTCAATGTCAATGTCAATGTCAGTGTCAGTGTCAGTGTCAATGTCAATGTCAATGTCAATGTGAATGTGAGTGTCAATGTGAATGTGAATGTGAATGTGAATGTGAATGACAATGTCAATGTCAATGTCAATGTGAATGTCAATGCCAATGTGAATGTGAATGACAATGTCAATGTGAATGTGAATGTGAATGTCAATGTCAATGTCAATGTCAATGTCAATGTCAATGTCAATGTCAATGTCAATGTCAATGTCAATGTCAATGTCAATGTCAATGTCAACGTCAACGTCAACGTCAACGTCAACGTCAACGTCAACGTCAACGTCAACGTCAACGTCAACGTCAACGTCAACGTCAACGTCAACGTCAACGTCAACGTCAACGTCAATGTCAATGTCAATGTCAATGTCAATGTCAATGTGAATGTCAATGTGAATGTGAATGTAAATGTAAATGTCAATGTCAATGTCAATGTCAATGTCAATGTCAATGTCAATGTCAATGTCAATCTCAATGTCAATGTCAATGCCAAGTCAATGTCATTGTCAATGTCAATGTCAATGTCAATGTCAATGCCAATGTCAATGTCAATGTCAATGTCAGTGTCAATGTCAATGTCAATGTCAATGTCAATGTCAATGTCAATGTCAATGTCAATGTCAATGTCAATGTCAATGTCAATGTCAATGTGAATGTGAATGTGAATGTGAATGTGAATGTCAATGTGAATGTCAATGTCAATGTCAGTGTCAATGTCAATGCCAATGTCAATGTCAATGTCAATGTCAATGTCAATGTGAATGTCAATGTCAATTGGAATGTGAATGGGAATTCTATTTCTCTCTCTCTCTCTCTTTTGCTCTCTCTCTCTCTCTCTCTCTCTCTGACACTCTCTCTCTCTGACACACTCTCTCTCTCTCTCTCTCTATCTCTCTCTCAGGAAGTTTTCAGAGAAAACCGCATTCGAAAAAGTCCATTCAATCAAAAGTTATAAGTAGAAAGTGCCCCCTCCCCCCTCTCTCTCCCTCACCCCCCCCCCCCACTCTGACACTCTCTCTCTTTCTCTCTCTCGCAGGAAGGTTTTAGAGAAAACCGCATTCGAAAAAGTCCATTCAATCAAAAGTTATAGCGGAAATGTGTCCTCTCTCCCCCCCCTCTCTCTCACTCTCTCCCCCTCTCTCTCTGTCTCTCTCTCTCTTTCTCTCTTTCAGGAAGGTTTTAGAGAAAACCGCATTCGAAAAAGTCCATTCAATCAAAAGTTATCAGCAGAAACGTGCCCTCCCCCCCTCTCTCCCTCTCGCCCCTCTCACTCTCTCTCCCTCTCACCTCCCTCTCTCTCTCTCTCTCTCTCTCTCTCTCTCTGACTCACTCTCACTTCCTCTCCTACTCTGGAAGGTTTTAGTGTAAACCGCATTCGAAAAAGTCCATTCGATCAAAAGTTATGAGCAGAAACATGCCGAAAAGAGGGTGTAAAAGTGGTTATTACGTCACAACTTTTGAACCAATCAACTTTTTCGACTGCTCTTTACTCTAAAACCTAATCCAAGAAACGCCGCGTCTAATGGTCCAAACCGCACATTTGTACGTTTAGCCGTTCTCAAGTGATGCCGTTACAAACATACAGACAGACACGATTTTATTATATACTAGCTGCTCGCGGCGTGCCTCCGGCACGCCCTCGTAGCTAGGCCCTCCGGGCGGGTTGCCCTTGCGGGCGGCGCACAGTGCGCGTACCAATGATGTCACAACTTCTGAACGACTGGACTTTCGCATGGACAGAATTTCATATCAACCAAATGATTTATTTTCTTGTATTAACTTTGAAATCACCTTAAATTTCGAAGTGTTTTATTTACATTTCGATTTCGATTGCGAGATCGATGTTAATGTACATAATGAAAACAAAGAAATGCTTTATTTCAATTGGTTTTCTGTGATATCAACATTTCTCATTGCAATGCATTATTTTTTAAAAGCATGTACGTGCTGAAGGTGTTTGTAATAATCTATTTCGTCCAATTCCATTTCGCGTTGCTCTGTAGTTCTACCTCTCTCTCTCTCTTTCTCTCTCTCTATCCCTCCCTCACTCTGTCTCAGGAAGGTTTTAGAGCAAATCCCATTCGAAAAAGTCCATTCGTTGATAAGTTACTGTCGGTGTCAGTGACAGTGACAGTGTCAATGTGAATGTATTTGTGAAAGTCAATGTGAATGTGAATGTGAATGTGAATGTGAATGTGAATGTCAATTTCAATGTGTATGTCAATGTGAATGTCAATGTCAATGTCAATGTCAATGTCAATGTCAAAGTCAATGTCAATGTCAATGTCAATGTCAATGTCAATCTCAATCTCAATGTCAATGTCAATGTCAATGTGAATGTCAAGGTGAATGTCAATCTCAATCTCAATGTCAGTGTCAATGTCAATGTGAATGTCAAGGTGAATGTCAATGTCAATGTCAATGTCAATGTCAATGTCAATGTGAATGTGAATGTGAATGTGAATGTGAATGTCAATCTCAATGTCAATGTCAATGTCAATGTCAATGTCAATGTCAATGTCAATGTCAATGTCAATGTCAATGTCAATGTCAATGTCAATGTCAATGTCAATGTCAATGTCAATGTCAATGTCAATGTCAATGTCAATGTCAATGTCAATGTCAATGTCAATGTCAATGTCAATGTCAATGTCAATGTGAATGTCAATGTGAATGTGAATGTGAATGTGAATGTGAATGTGAATGTCAATGTCAATGTCAATGTGAATGTGAATGTGAATGTGAATGTCAATGTCAATGTCAATGTCAATAACAATGTCAATGTCAATGTCAATGTCAATAGCAATGTCAATGTCAATGTCAATGTCAATGTCAATGTCAATGTCAATGTCAATGTCAATGTCAATGTCAATGTCAATGTCAATGTCAATCTCAATGTCAATGTCAATGTCAATGTCAATGTCAATGTCAATGTCAATGTCAATGTCAATGTCAATGTGAATGTCAATGTGAATGTCAATGTCAATGTGAATGACAATGTGAATGTGAATGTGAATGTCAATGTCAATGTCAATGTCAATGTCAATGTGAAATTCAATGTCAATGTGAATGACAATGTGAATGTGAATGTCAATGTCAATGTCAATGTCATTGTCAATGTCAATGTCAATGTCAATGTCAATGTCAATGTCAATGTCAATGTCAATGTCAATGTCAATGTCAATGTCAATGTCAATGTCAACGTCAATGTCAATTGGAATGTGAATGTGAATTCTATCTCTCTCTCTCTCTCTCTCTGTCTGACTCACTCTCTCTCTCTTTTGCTCTCTCTCTCTCTCTCTCTCTCTCTCTCTCTCTCTCTGACTCTCTCTCTCTTTCTCTCTCTCTGGGAGTTTTCACAGAAAACCGCATTCGAAAAAGTCCATTCAATCAAAAGTTATAAGTAGAAACGTGCCCCCTCCCCCCCTCTCCCCCCTCTCTCTCTGACCCTCTCTCTCTTTCTCTCTCTCGCAGGAAGGTTTTAGAGAAAACCGCATTCGAAAAAGTCCATTCAATCAAAAGTTATAAGCAGAAATGTGTCCTCTCTCCCCCCCCTCACTCTCTCCCTCTCTCCCCCCTCTCTCTTTGACTCTCTCTCTCTCTCTCTTTCTCTCTCTCAGGAAGGTTTCAGAGAAAACCGCATTCGAAAAAGTCCATTCAATCAAAAGTTATAAGTAGAAACGTGCCCCCTCTCCCCCCTCTATCTCCCTCTCCCCCCCCCCTCTCTCTGACGCTCTCTCTCTTTCTCTCTCTCGCAGGAAGGTTTTGGAGAAAACCGCATTCGAAAAAGTCCATTCAATCAAAAGTTATAAGCAGAAATGTGCCCCCTCTCCCCCCTCTCTCTCCCTCTCACCCCCTCTCTCTCTGACTCTCTCTCTCTCTCGCTCTCTCTTTCTCTCTCTCTCAGGAAGTTTTCAGAGAAAACCGCATTCGAAAAAGTCCATTCAATCAAAAGTTATAAGTAGAAACGTGCCCCCTCTCCCCCCTCTCTCTCCCTCTCACCCCCCCCTCTCTCCCCCCCCTCTCTCTGACCCTCTCTCTCTTTCTCTCTCTCGCAGAAATGTTTTAGAGAAAACCGCATTCGAAAAAGTCTATTCAATCAAAAGTTATAAGCAGAAACGTGCCCAAAAGTGGGCGAAAAAGTGGTGATGTCACTTGTGACGTCACAACTTTTGAACCAATAGACTTTTACGAATGATCTTTACTCTAAAACCTAATCCAAGAAACGCCGCGTCTAATGGTCCAAACCGCACATTTGTACGTTTAGCCGTTCTCAAGTGATGCCGTTACAAACATACAGACATACAGACAGACACGATTTTATTATATACTAGCTGCTCGTGGCGTGCCTTCGGCACGCCCTCGTAGCTAGGCCCTCCGGGCGGGCCCCCCCCTTGTTGGTGGTGCACAATGCGCGCACCAATGTCATCACAACTTTTGAACGACCTGACTTTTGCATGGACAGAATTTCATGTCAACCAAATGATTTATTTTCGTGTATTAACTTTGAAATCACAATAGGTCTCAAGATGTTTTACTTACATTTCTATTTCGATTGCGAGATCGATGTTAATGTACACAATCAAAACAAAGAAATGCTTTATTTCAATTGGTTTTCTGTGATATCAACATTTCTCATTGCAATGCATTATTTTTTAAAAGCATGTACGTGCTGAAGGTGTTTGTCATAATCTATTACGTCCAATTCCATTTCGCGTTGCTCTGTAGTTTACCTCTCTCTCTCTCTTTCTCTCTCTCTATCCCTCCCTCACTCTGTCTCTGAAACGTTTTAGAGCAAATCCCATTCGAAAAAGTCCATTCGTTGATAAGTTACTGTCGGTGTCAGTGACAGTGACAGTGTCAATGTGAATGTATTTGTGAAAGTCAATGTGAATGTCAATGTGAATGTGAATGTGAATGTGAATGTCAATGTCAATGTCAATGTCAATGTCAATGTGAATGTCAATGTCGATGTCAATGTGAATGTCAATGTGAATGTCAATGTGAATGTGAATGTGAATGTGAATGTGAATGTGAATGTCAATGTGAATGTGAATGTGAATGTGAATGTGAATGTGAATGTGAATGTCAATGTGAATGTGAATGTCAATGTCAATGTCAATGTGAATGTCAATGTCAATGTCAATGTGAATGTCAATGTCAATGTGAATGTCAATGTCAATGTGAATGTCAATGTGAATGTCAATGTGAATGTCAATGTCAATGTCAATGTCAATGTCAATGTCAATGTCAATGTCAATGTCAATGTCAATGTCAATGTCAATGTCAATGTCAATGTCAATGTCAATGTCAATGTCAATGCCAATGTCAATGCCAATGTCAATATCAATGTGAATGTGAATGTGAATGTCCATGTGAATGTCAATGTCAATGTGAATGTGAATGTCAATGTGAATGTCAATGTCAATGTCAATGTGAATGTCAATGTGAATGTCAATGTGAATTTCAATGTGATTGTAAATGTGAATGTCAATGTGAATGTCAATGTCAATGTCAATGTCAATGTCAATGTCAATGTCAATGTCAATGTCAATGTCAATGTCAATGTCAATGTCAATGTCAATGTCAATGTCAATGTCAATGTCAATGTGAATGTCATTGTGAATGTGAATGTGAATGTGAATGTGAATGTCAATGTGAATGTCAATGTGAATGTCAATGTCAATGTCAATGTCAATGTCAATGTCAATGTCAATGTCAATGTCAATGTCAATGTGAATGTGAATGTGAATGTGAATGTGAATGTGAATGTGAATGTGAATGTGAATGTGAATGTCAATGTGAATGTGAATGTGAATGTCAATGTGAATGTCAATGTGAATGTCAATGTCAATGTGAATGTGAATGTGAATGTGAATGTGAATGTCAATTTCAATGTGTATGTCAATGTGAATGTCAATGTCAATGTCAATGTCAATGTCAATGTCAAAGTCAATGTCAATGTCAATGTCAATGTCAATGTCAATGTCAATGTCAATGTCAATGTCAATGTCAATGTAAATGTCAATGTCAATGTCAATGTCAATGTGAATGTGAATGTCAATGTGAATGTGAATGTGAATGTGAATGTGAATGTGAATGTGAATGTCAATGTCAATGTCAATCTGAATCTCAATGTCAATGTCAATGTCAATGTGAATGTCAAGGTGAATGTCAATGTCAATGTCAATGTGAATGTGAATGTGAATGTGAATGTGAATGTCAATGTCAATCTCAATCTCAATGTCAATGTCAATCTCAATGTCAATGTCAATGTCAATGTCAATGTCAATGTCAATGTCAATGTCAATGTCAATGTCAATGTCAATGTGAATGTCAATGTGAATGTCAATGTCAATGTGAATGACAATGTGAATGTGAATGTCAATGTCAATGTCAATGTCAATGTGAATGTCAATGTGAAATTCAATGTCAATGTGAATGACAATGTGAATGTCAATGTCAATGTCAATGTCAATGTCAATGTCAATCTCAATCTCAATGTCAATGTCAATGTCAATGTCAATGTCAATGTCAATGTCAATGTCAATGTCAATGTCAATGTCAATGTCAATGTCAATGTCAATGTCAATGTCAATGGGAATGTCAATGTCAATGTCAATGTCAATGTCAATGTCAATGTCAATGTCAGTGTCAATGTCAATGCCAATGTCAATGTCAATGTCAATGTCAATGTCAATGTCAATGTCAATGTCAATGTCAATGCCAATGTGAATATGAATGACAATGTCAATGTCAACGTCAATGTCAGTTTCAGTGTCAGTGTCAGTGTGAATGTGAATGTCAATGTGAATGTCAATGTGAATGTCAATGTCAATGTCAATGTCAATGTCAATGTGGAAGTCAATGTGAATGTCAATGTGAATGTCAATGAGAATGTGAATGTGAATGTCAATGTGAATGACAATGTGAATGTCAATGTCAATGTCAATGTCAATGTCAATGTCAATCTCAATCTCAATGTCAATGTCAATGTCAATGTCAATGTCAATGTCAATGACAATGTCAATGTCAATGTCAATGTCAATGTCAATGTGAATGTGAATGTCAATGTCAATGTGAATGTGAATGTCAATGTCAATGTCAATGTGAATGTGAATGTGAATGTGAATGTGAATGTGAATGTGAATGTGAATGTGAATGTGAATGTGAATGTGAATGTCAATGTGAATGTCAATGTGAATGTCAATGTCAATGTCAATGTCAATGTCAGTGTCAGTGTCAGTGTCAATGTCAATGTCAATGTGAATGTGAGTGTCAATGTGAATGTGAATGTGAATGTGAATGACAATGTCAATGTCAATGTCAATGTGAATGTCAATGTGAATGTCAATGTCAATGTGAATGTGAATGTGAATGTGAATGTGAATGTGAATGTGAATGTGAATGTGAATGTGAATGTGAATGTGAATGTCAATGTGAATGTGAATGTGAATGTGAATGTGAATGTCAATGTGAATGTCAATGTCAATGTGAATGTGAATGTGAATTTCAATGTGAATGTCAATGTGAATGTGAATGTGAATGTGAATGTGAATGTGAATGTGAATGTCAATGTCAATGTCAATGTCAATGTCAATGTCAATGTCAATGTCAATGTCAATGACAATGTCAATGTCAATGTCAATGTCAATGTGAATGTGAATGTGAATGTGAATGTCAATGTGAATGTGAATGTGAATGTGAATGTGAATGTGAATGTCAATGTGAATGTGAATGTGAATGTGAATGTGAATGTGAATGTCAATGTGAATGTCAATGTGAATGTCAATGTGAATGTCAATGTCAATGTCAATGTCAATGTCAGTGTCAGTGTCAGTGTCAATGTCAATGTCAATGTCAATGTCAATGTCAATGTCAATGTCAATGTCAATGACAATGTCAACGTCAACGTCAACGTCAACGTCAACGTCAACGTCAACGTCAACGTCAACGTCAATGTCAATGTCAATGTCAATGTCAATGTCAATGTCAATGTCAATGTCAATGTGAATGTCAATGTCAATGTCAATGTCAATGTCAATGTCAATGTCAATGCCAATGTCAATGCCAATGTCAATATCAATGTGAATGTGAATGTGAATGTCCATGTGAATGTCAATGTCAATGTGAATGTGAATGTCAATGTCAATGTCAATGTCAATGTCAATGTGAATGTCAATGTGAATGTCAATGTGAATTTCAATGTGATTGTAAATGTGAATGTCAATGTGAATGTCAATGTCAATGTCAATGTCAATGTCAATGTCAATGTCAATGTCAATGTCAATGTCAATGTCAATGTCAATGTCAATGTCAATGTCAATGTCAATGTCAATGTCAATGTCAATGTCAATGTCAATAGCAATGTCAATGTCAATGTCAATGTCAATGTCAATGTCAATGTCAATGTCAATGTCAATGTCAATGTCAATGTCAATGTCAATGTCAATGTCAATGTCAATGTCAATGTCAATGTCAATGTCAATGTCAATGACAATGTCAATGTCAATGTCAATGTGAATGTCATTGTGAATGTGAATGTGAATGTGAATGTGAATGTGAATGTCAATGTCAATGTCAATGTCAATGTCAATGTCAATGTCAATGTCAATGTCAATGTCAATGTCAATGTCAATGTCAATGTGAATGTGAATGTGAATGTGAATGTGAATGTGAATGTGAATGTGAATGTGAATGTGAATGTCAATGTGAATGTGAATGTGAATGTGAATGTCAATGTCAATGTGAATGTCAATGTCAATGTGAATGTGAATGTGAATGTCAATGTGAATGTCAATGTCAATTTGAATGTGAATGTGAATGTGAATGTGAATGTGAATGTGAATGTCAATGTCAATGTCAATGTCAATGTCAATGTCAATGACAATGTCAATGTCAATGTCAATGTCAATGTCAATGTGAATGTGAATGTGAATGTCAATGTCAATGTGAATGTGAATGTGAATGTCAATGTGAATGTCAATGTGAATGTGAATGTGAATGTGAATGTGAATGTGAATGTGAATGTGAATGTCAATGTGAATGTGAATGTGAATGTCAATGTCACTGTCAATGTCAATGTCAGTGTCAGTGTCAGTGTCAATGTCAATGTCAATGTCAATGTGAATGTGAGTGTCAATGTGAATGTGAATGTGAATGTGAATGTGAATGACAATGTCAATGTCAATGTCAATGTGAATGTCAATGTGAATGTCAATGTCAATGTGAATGTGAATGTGAATGTGAATGTGAATGTGAATGTGAATGTGAATGTGAATGTGAATGTGAATGTGAATGTCAATGTGAATGTGAATGTGAATGTGAATGTCAATGTCAATGTGAATGTCAATGTCAATGTGAATGTGAATGTGAATTTCAATGTGAATGTCAATGTGAATGTGAATGTGAATGTGAATGTGAATGTGAATGTGAATGTCAATGTCAATGTCAATGTCAATGTCAATGTCAATGTCAATGTCAATGTCAATGACAATGTCAATGTCAATGTCAATGTCAATGTGAATGTGAATGTGAATGTGAATGTCAATGTCAATGTGAATGTGAATGTGAATGTGAATGTGAATGTCAATGTGAATGTGAATGTGAATGTGAATGTGAATGTGAATGTCAATGTGAATGTCAATGTGAATGTCAATGTGAATGTCAATGTCAATGTCAATGTCAATGTCAATGTCAGTGTCAGTGTCAATGTCAATGTCAATGTCAATGTGAATGTGAGTGTCAATGTGAATGTGAATGTGAATGTGAATGTGAATGACAATGTCAATGTCAATGTCAATGTGAATGTCAATGCCAATGTGAATGTGAATGACAATGTCAATGTGAATGTGAATGTGAATGTCAATGTCAATGTCAATGTCAATGTCAATGTCAATGTCAATGTCAATGTCAATGTCAATGTCAATGTCAATGTCAATGTCAATGTCAACGTCAACGTCAACGTCAACGTCAACGTCAACGTCAACGTCAACGTCAACGTCAACGTCAACGTCAACGTCAACGTCAACGTCAACGTCAACGTCAACGTCAACGTCAATGTCAATGTCAATGTCAATGTCAATGTCAATGTGAATGTCAATGTGAATGTGAATGTAAATGTAAATGTCAATGTCAATGTCAATGTCAATGTCAATGTCAATGTCAATGTCAATGTCAATCTCAATGTCAATGTCAATGCCAAGTCAATGTCATTGTCAATGTCAATGTCAATGTCAATGTCAATGCCAATGTCAATGTCAATGTCAATGTCAGTGTCAATGTCAATGTCAATGTCAATGTCAATGTCAATGTCAATGTCAATGTCAATGTCAATGTCAATGTCAATGTCAATGTCAATGTGAATGTGAATGTGAATGTGAATGTGAATGTCAATGTCAATGTCAATGTCAATGTCAGTGTCAATGTCAATGTCAATGTCAATGTGAATGTCAATGTCAATGTCAATGTGAATTTCAATGTCAATTGGAATGTGAATGGGAATTCTATTTCTCTCTCTCTCTCTCTTTTGCTCTCTCTCTCTCTCTCTCTCTCTCTGACACTCTCTCTCTCTGACACACTCTCTCTCTCTCTCTCTCTATCTCTCTCTCAGGAAGTTTTCAGAGAAAACCGCATTCGAAAAAGTCCAATCAATCAAAAGTTATAAGTAGAAAGTGCCCCCTCCCCCCTCTCTCTCCCTCACCCCCCCCCCCCACTCTGACACTCTCTCTCTTTCTCTCTCTCGCAGGAAGGTTTTAGAGAAAACCGCATTCGAAAAAGTCCATTCAATCAAAAGTTATAGCGGAAATGTGTCCTCTCTCCCCCCCCTCTCTCTCACTCTCTCCCCCTCTCTCTCTGTCTCTCTCTCTCTTTCTCTCTTTCAGGAAGGTTTTAGAGAAAACCGCATTCGAAAAAGTCCATTCAATCAAAAGTTATCAGCAGAAACGTGCCCTCCCCCCCTCTCTCCCTCTCGCCCCCCTCACTCTCTCTCCCTCTCAC
Source organism: Lasioglossum morio (assembly GCA_916610235.2). Taxonomy (NCBI): domain Eukaryota; kingdom Metazoa; phylum Arthropoda; class Insecta; order Hymenoptera; family Halictidae; genus Lasioglossum; species Lasioglossum morio. The sequence goes on from CAKAJA020000304.1 coordinate 144,172, forward strand.
CACCCTCTCTCTCTCTCTCTCTCTCTCTCTCTCTCTGACTCACTCTCACTTCCTCTCCTACTCTGGAAGGTTTTAGTGTAAACCGCATTCGAAAAAGTCCATTCGATCAAAAGTTATGAGCAGAAACATGCCGAAAAGAGGGTGTAAAAGTGGTTATTACGTCACAACTTTTGAACCAATCAACTTTTTCGACTGCTCTTTACTCTAAAACCTAATCCAAGAAACGCCGCGTCTAATGGTCCAAACCGCACATTTGTACGTTTAGCCGTTCTCAAGTGATGCCGTTACAAACATACAGACAGACACGATTTTATTATATACTAGCTGCTCGCGGCGTGCCTCCGGCACGCCCTCGTAGCTAGGCCCTCCGGGCGGGTTGCCCTTGCGGGCGGCGCACAGTGCGCGTACCAATGATGTCACAACTTCTGAACGACTGGACTTTCGCATGGACAGAATTTCATATCAACCAAATGATTTATTTTCTTGTATTAACTTTGAAATCACCTTAAATTTCGAAGTGTTTTATTTACATTTCGATTTTGATTGCGAGATCGATGTTAATGTACATAATGAAAACAAAGAAATGCTTTATTTCAATTGGTTTTCTGTGATATCAACATTTCTCATTGCAATGCATTATTTTTTAAAAGCATGTACGTGCTGAAGGTGTTTGTAATAATCTATTTCGTCCAATTCCATTTCGCGTTGCTCTGTAGTTCTACCTCTCTCTCTCTCTTTCTCTCTCTCTATCCCTCCCTCACTCTGTCTCAGGAAGGTTTTAGAGCAAATCCCATTCGAAAAAGTCCATTCGTTGATAAGTTACTGTCGGTGTCAGTGACAGTGACAGTGTCAATGTGAATGTATTTGTGAAAGTCAATGTGAATGTGAATGTGAATGTGAATGTGAATGTGAATGTCAATTTCAATGTGTATGTCAATGTGAATGTCAATGTCAATGTCAATGTCAATGTCAAAGTCAATGTCAATGTCAATGTCAATGTCAATGTCAATGTCAATCTCAATCTCAATGTCAATGTCAATGTCAATGTGAATGTCAAGGTGAATGTCAATCTCAATCTCAATGTCAGTGTCAATGTCAATGTGAATGTCAAGGTGAATGTCAATGTCAATGTCAATGTCAATGTCAATGTCAATGTGAATGTGAATGTGAATGTGAATGTGAATGTCAATCTCAATGTCAATGTCAATGTCAATGTCAATGTCAATGTCAATGTCAATGTCAATGTCAATGTCAATGTCAATGTCAATGTCAATGTCAATGTCAATGTCAATGTCAATGTCAATGTCAATGTCAATGTCAATGTCAATGTCAATGTCAATGTCAATGTCAATGTCAATGTCAATGTCAATGTGAATGTCAATGTGAATGTGAATGTGAATGTGAATGTGAATGTGAATGTCAATGTCAATGTCAATGTGAATGTGAATGTGAATGTGAATGTCAATGTCAATGTCAATGTCAATAACAATGTCAATGTCAATGTCAATGTCAATAGCAATGTCAATGTCAATGTCAATGTCAATGTCAATGTCAATGTCAATGTCAATGTCAATGTCAATGTCAATGTCAATGTCAATGTCAATCTCAATGTCAATGTCAATGTCAATGTCAATGTCAATGTCAATGTCAATGTCAATGTCAATGTCAATGTGAATGTCAATGTGAATGTCAATGTCAATGTGAATGACAATGTGAATGTGAATGTGAATGTCAATGTCAATGTCAATGTCAATGTCAATGTGAAATTCAATGTCAATGTGAATGACAATGTGAATGTGAATGTCAATGTCAATGTCAATGTCATTGTCAATGTCAATGTCAATGTCAATGTCAATGTCAATGTCAATGTCAATGTCAATGTCAATGTCAATGTCAATGTCAATGTCAATGTCAACGTCAATGTCAATTGGAATGTGAATGTGAATTCTATCTCTCTCTCTCTCTCTCTCTGTCTGACTCACTCTCTCTCTCTTTTGCTCTCTCTCTCTCTCTCTCTCTCTCTCTCTCTCTCTCTGACTCTCTCTCTCTTTCTCTCTCTCTGGGAGTTTTCACAGAAAACCGCATTCGAAAAAGTCCATTCAATCAAAAGTTATAAGTAGAAACGTGCCCCCTCCCCCCCTCTCCCCCCTCTCTCTCTGACCCTCTCTCTCTTTCTCTCTCTCGCAGGAAGGTTTTAGAGAAAACCGCATTCGAAAAAGTCCATTCAATCAAAAGTTATAAGCAGAAATGTGTCCTCTCTCCCCCCCCTCACTCTCTCCCTCTCTCCCCCCTCTCTCTTTGACTCTCTCTCTCTCTCTCTTTCTCTCTCTCAGGAAGGTTTCAGAGAAAACCGCATTCGAAAAAGTCCATTCAATCAAAAGTTATAAGTAGAAACGTGCCCCCTCTCCCCCCTCTATCTCCCTCTCCCCCCCCCGCTCTCTGACGCTCTCTCTCTTTCTCTCTCTCGCAGGAAGGTTTTGGAGAAAACCGCATTCGAAAAAGTCCATTCAATCAAAAGTTATAAGCAGAAATGTGCCCCCTCTCCCCCCTCTCTCTCCCTCTCACCCCCTCTCTCTCTGACTCTCTCTCTCTCTCGCTCTCTCTTTCTCTCTCTCTCAGGAAGTTTTCAGAGAAAACCGCATTCGAAAAAGTCCATTCAATCAAAAGTTATAAGTAGAAACGTGCCCCCTCTCCCCCCTCTCTCTCCCTCTCACCCCCCCCCTCTCTCCCCCCCTCTCTCTGACCCTCTCTCTCTTTCTCTCTCTCGCAGAAATGTTTTAGAGAAAACCGCATTCGAAAAAGTCTATTCAATCAAAAGTTATAAGCAGAAACGTGCCCAAAAGTGGGCGAAAAAGTGGTGATGTCACTTGTGACGTCACAACTTTTGAACCAATAGACTTTTACGAATGATCTTTACTCTAAAACCTAATCCAAGAAACGCCGCGTCTAATGGTCCAAACCGCACATTTGTACGTTTAGCCGTTCTCAAGTGATGCCGTTACAAACATACAGACATACAGACAGACACGATTTTATTATATACTAGCTGCTCGTGGCGTGCCTTCGGCACGCCCTCGTAGCTAGGCCCTCCGGGCGGGCCCCCCCCTTGTTGGTGGTGCACAATGCGCGCACCAATGTCATCACAACTTTTGAACGACCTGACTTTTGCATGGACAGAATTTCATGTCAACCAAATGATTTATTTTCGTGTATTAACTTTGAAATCACAATAGGTCTCAAGATGTTTTACTTACATTTCTATTTCGATTGCGAGATCGATGTTAATGTACACAATCAAAACAAAGAAATGCTTTATTTCAATTGGTTTTCTGTGATATCAACATTTCTCATTGCAATGCATTATTTTTTAAAAGCATGTACGTGCTGAAGGTGTTTGTCATAATCTATTACGTCCAATTCCATTTCGCGTTGCTCTGTAGTTTACCTCTCTCTCTCTCTTTCTCTCTCTCTATCCCTCCCTCACTCTGTCTCTGAAACGTTTTAGAGCAAATCCCATTCGAAAAAGTCCATTCGTTGATAAGTTACTGTCGGTGTCAGTGACAGTGACAGTGTCAATGTGAATGTATTTGTGAAAGTCAATGTGAATGTCAATGTGAATGTGAATGTGAATGTGAATGTCAATGTCAATGTCAATGTCAATGTCAATGTGAATGTCAATGTCGATGTCAATGTGAATGTCAATGTGAATGTCAATGTGAATGTGAATGTGAATGTGAATGTGAATGTGAATGTCAATGTGAATGTGAATGTGAATGTGAATGTGAATGTGAATGTGAATGTCAATGTGAATGTGAATGTCAATGTCAATGTCAATGTGAATGTCAATGTCAATGTCAATGTGAATGTCAATGTCAATGTGAATGTCAATGTCAATGTGAATGTCAATGTGAATGTCAATGTGAATGTCAATGTCAATGTCAATGTCAATGTCAATGTCAATGTCAATGTCAATGTCAATGTCAATGTCAATGTCAATGTCAATGTCAATGTCAATGTCAATGTCAATGTCAATGCCAATGTCAATGCCAATGTCAATATCAATGTGAATGTGAATGTGAATGTCCATGTGAATGTCAATGTCAATGTGAATGTGAATGTCAATGTGAATGTCAATGTCAATGTCAATGTGAATGTCAATGTGAATGTCAATGTGAATTTCAATGTGATTGTAAATGTGAATGTCAATGTGAATGTCAATGTCAATGTCAATGTCAATGTCAATGTCAATGTCAATGTCAATGTCAATGTCAATGTCAATGTCAATGTCAATGTCAATGTCAATGTCAATGTCAATGTCAATGTGAATGTCATTGTGAATGTGAATGTGAATGTGAATGTGAATGTCAATGTGAATGTCAATGTGAATGTCAATGTCAATGTCAATGTCAATGTCAATGTCAATGTCAATGTCAATGTCAATGTCAATGTGAATGTGAATGTGAATGTGAATGTGAATGTGAATGTGAATGTGAATGTGAATGTGAATGTCAATGTGAATGTGAATGTGAATGTCAATGTGAATGTCAATGTGAATGTCAATGTCAATGTGAATGTGAATGTGAATGTGAATGTGAATGTCAATTTCAATGTGTATGTCAATGTGAATGTCAATGTCAATGTCAATGTCAATGTCAATGTCAAAGTCAATGTCAATGTCAATGTCAATGTCAATGTCAATGTCAATGTCAATGTCAATGTCAATGTCAATGTCAATGTCAATGTCAATGTCAATGTCAATGTGAATGTGAATGTCAATGTGAATGTGAATGTGAATGTGAATGTGAATGTGAATGTGAATGTCAATGTCAATGTCAATCTGAATCTCAATGTCAATGTCAATGTCAATGTGAATGTCAAGGTGAATGTCAATGTCAATGTCAATGTGAATGTGAATGTGAATGTGAATGTGAATGTCAATGTCAATCTCAATCTCAATGTCAATGTCAATCTCAATGTCAATGTCAATGTCAATGTCAATGTCAATGTCAATGTCAATGTCAATGTCAATGTCAATGTCAATGTGAATGTCAATGTGAATGTCAATGTCAATGTGAATGACAATGTGAATGTGAATGTCAATGTCAATGTCAATGTCAATGTGAATGTCAATGTGAAATTCAATGTCAATGTGAATGACAATGTCAATGTCAATGTCAATGTCAATGTCAATGTCAATGTCAATCTCAATCTCAATGTCAATGTCAATGTCAATGTCAATGTCAATGTCAATGTCAATGTCAATGTCAATGTCAATGTCAATGTCAATGTCAATGTCAATGTCAATGTCAATGGGAATGTCAATGTCAATGTCAATGTCAATGTCAATGTCAATGTCAATGTCAGTGTCAATGTCAATGCCAATGTCAATGTCAATGTCAATGTCAATGTCAATGTCAATGTCAATGTCAATGTCAATGCCAATGTGAATATGAATGACAATGTCAATGTCAACGTCAATGTCAGTTTCAGTGTCAGTGTCAGTGTGAATGTGAATGTCAATGTGAATGTCAATGTGAATGTCAATGTCAATGTCAATGTCAATGTCAATGTGGAAGTCAATGTGAATGTCAATGTGAATGTCAATGAGAATGTGAATGTGAATGTCAATGTGAATGTGAATGTGAATGTGAATGTGAATGTCAATGTCAATGTCAATGTCAATGTGAATGTGAATGTGAATGTGAATGTGAATGTGAATGTGAATGTCAATGTCAATGTCAATGTCAATGTGAATGTCAATGTCAATGTGAATGTGAATGTGAATGTGAATGTGAATGTCAATGTCAATGTGAATGTCAATGTGAATGTCAATGTGAATGTCAATGTGAATGTCAATGTGAATTTCAATGTGAATTTCAATGTGAATGTCAATGTCAGTGACAATGTCAATGCCAATGTCAATGTCAAAGTCAAAGTCAAAGTCAATGTCAATGTCAATGTCAATGTCAATGTCAATGTCAATGTCAATGTCAATGTCAATGTCAATGTCAATGTCAATGACAATGTCAATGTCAATGTCAATGTCAATGTCAAGGTGAATGTCAATGTCAATGTCAATGTGAATGTGAATGTGAATGTGAATGTGAATGTCAATGTCAATCTCAATGTCAATGTCAATGTCAATGTCAATGTCAATGTCAATGTCAATGTCAATGTCAATGTCAATGTCAATGTCAATGTCAATGTCAATGTCAATGTCAATGTCAATGTCAATGTCAATGTCAATGTCAATGTCAATGTCAATGTCAATGTCAATGTCAATGTCAATGTCAATGTCAATGTCAATGTCAATGTCAATGTCAATGTCAATGTCAATGTCAATGTCAATGTCAATGTGAATGTCAATGTGAATGTCAATGTGAATGTGAATGTGAATGTGAATGTCAATGTCAATGTCAATGTGAATGTGAATGTGAATGTGAATGTCAATGTCAATCTCAATCTCAATGTCAATGTCAATGTGAATGTCAAGGTGAATGTCAATGTCAATGTCAATGTCAATGTGAATGTGAATGTGAATGTGAATGTCAATGTCAATCTCAATCTCAATGTCAATGTCAATGTCAATGTCAATGTCAATGTCAATGTCAATGTCAATGTCAATGTCAATGTGAATGTCAATGTGAATGTCAATGTCAATGTGAATGACAATGTGAATGTGAATGTGAATGTCAATGTCAATGTCAATGTCAATGTCAATGTGAAATTCAATGTCAATGTGAATGACAATGTGAATGTCAATGTCAATGTCAATGTCAATGTCAATGTCAATGTCAATGTCAATGTCAATGTCAATGTGAATGTCAATGTCAATGTCAATGTCAATGTCAATGTCAATGTCAATGTCAACGTCAACGTCAATGTCAATTGGAATGTGAATGTGAATTCTATCTCTCTCTCTCTCTCTCTGTCTGACTCACTCTCTCTCTCTTTTGCTCTCTCTCTCTCTCTCTCTCTCTCTCTCTCTCTCTCTCTCTGACTCTCTCTCTCTTTCTCTCTCTCTGGGAGTTTTCACAGAAAACCGCATTCGAAAAAGTCCATTCAATCAAAAGTTATAAGTAGAAACGTGCCCCCTCCCCCCCTCTCCCCCCTCTCTCTCTGACCCTCTCTCTCTTTCTCTCTCTCGCAGGAAGGTTTTAGAGAAAACCGCATTCGAAAAAGTCCATTCAATCAAAAGTTATAAGCAGAAATGTGTCCTCTCTCCCCCCCCTCACTCTCTCCCTCTCTCCCCCCTCTCTCTTTGACTCTCTCTCTCTCTCTCTTTCTCTCTCTCAGGAAGGTTTCAGAGAAAACCGCATTCGAAAAAGTCCATTCAATCAAAAGTTATAAGTAGAAACGTGCCCCCTCTCCCCCCTCTATCTCCCTCTCCCCCGCCTCTCTCTGACGCTCTCTCTCTTTCTCTCTCTCTCAGGAAGCTTTCAGAGAAAACCGCATTCGAAAAAGTCCATTCAATCAAAAGTTATAAGGAGAAACGTGCCCCCTCTCCCCCCTCTCTCTCCCTCTCACCACCCCACTCTCTTCCCCCCTCTCTCTGACCCTCTCTCTCTTTCTCTCTCTCGCAGAAATGTTTTAGAGAAAACCGCATTCGAAAAAGTCTATTCAATCAAAAGTTATAAGCAGAAACGTGCCCAAAAGTGGGCGAGAAAGTGGTGATGGTATCACTTGTGACGTCACAACTTTTGAACCAATAGACTTTTTCGAATGATCTTTACTCTAAAACCTAATCCAAGAAACGCCGCGTCTAATGGTCCAAACCGCACATTTGTACGTTTAGCCGTTCTCAAGTGATGCCGTTACAAACATACAGACAGACACGATTTTATTATATACTAGCTGCTCGTGGCGTGCCTTCGGCACGCCCTCGTAGCTAGGCCCTCCGGGCGGCCCCCCCCCCTTGTTGGTGGTGCACAATGCGCGCACCAATGTCATCACAACTTTTGAACGACCTGACTTTTGCATGGACAGAATTTCATGTCAACCAAATGATTTATTTTCGTGTATTAACTTTGAAATCACAATAGGTCTCAAGATGTTTTACTTACATTTCTATTTCGATTGCGAGATCGATGTTAATGTACACAATCAAAACAAAGAAATGCTTTATTTCAATTGGTTTTCTGTGATATCAACATTTCTCATTGCAATGCATTATTTTTTAAAAGCATGTACGTGCTGAAGGTGTTTGTCATAATCTATTACGTCCAATTCCATTTCGCGTTGCTCTGTAGTTTACCTCTCTCTCTCTCTTTCTCTCTCTCTATCCCTCCCTCACTCTGTCTCTGAAACGTTTTAGAGCAAATCCCATTCG
>CAKAJA020000304.1:157500-165000 GCA_916610235.2 Lasioglossum morio
AATGTGAATGTCAATGTCAATGTGAATGTCAATGTCAATGTGAATGTCAATGTGAATGTCAATGTCAATGTGAATGTCAATGTGAATGTCAATGTCAATGTCAATGTCAATGTCAATGTCAATGTCAATGTCAATGTCAATGTCAATGTCAATGTCAATGTCAATGTCAATGTCAATGTCAATGACAATGTCAATGTCAATGTCAATGTCAATGTCAATGTCAATGTCAATGTCAATGTCAATGCCAATGTCAATATAAATGTGAATGTGAATGTGAATGTGAATGTGAATGTGAATGTGAATGTGAATGTGAATGTGAATGTGAATGTAAATGTGAATGTCAATGTCAATGTCAATGTCAATGTCAATGTGCATGTGAATGGGAATGTGAATGTGAATGTGAATGTGAATGTGAATGTGAATGTGAATGTCAATCTCAATGTCAATGTCAATGTCAAAGTCAATGTGAATGTGATTATCAATGTGAATGTGAATGTCAATGTCAATGTCAATGTCAATGTCAATGTCAATGTCAATGTCAATGTCAATGTCAATGTCAATGTCAATGTGAATGTCAATGTGAATGTCAATGTGAATGTGAATGTGAATGTGAATGTGAATGTGAATGTGAATGTGAATGTGAATGTGAATGTGAATGTGAATGTGAATGTCAATGTGAATGTGAATGTGAATGTGAATGTGAATGTGAATGTGAATGTGAATGTCAATGTGAATGTCAATGTGAATGTCAATGTGAATGTCAATGTGAATGTCAATGTGAATGTCAATGTGAATTTCAATGTGAATTTCAATGTGAATGTCAATGTCAATGTCAATGTCAGTGTCAATGTCAATGCCAATGTCAATGTCAATGTCAATGTCAATGTCAATGTCAATGTCAATGTGAATGTCAATGTGAATGTCAATGTGAATGTCAATGTGAATGTCATTGTGAATTTCAATGTGAATGTCAATGTCAATGTCAGTGTCAATGTCAATGCCAATGTCAATGTCAATGTCAATGTCAATGTCAATGTCAATGTGAATGTCAATGTCAATTGGAATGTGAATGTGAATTCTATCTCTCTCTCTCTCTCTCTGTCTGACTCACTCTCTCTCTCTTTTGCTCTCTCTCTCTCTCTCTCTCTCTCTGACTCTCTCTCTCTTTCTCTCTCTCTGGGAGTTTTCACAGAAAACCGCATTCGAAAAAGTCCATTCAATCAAAAGTTATAAGTAGAAACGTGCCCCCTCCCCCCCTCTCCCCCCCTCTCTCTCTGACTCTCTCTCTCTTTCTCTCTCTCGCAGGAAGGTTTTAGAGAAAACCGCATTCGAAAAAGTCCATTCAATCAAAAGTTATAAGCAGAAATGTGTCCTCTCTCCCCCCCCCTCACTCTCTCCCTCTCTCCCCCCTCCCTCTTTGACTCTCTCTCTCTCTCTCTTTCTCTCTCTCAGGAAGGTTTCAGAGAAAACCGCATTCGAAAAAGTCCATTCAATCAAAAGTTATAAGTAGAAACGTGCCCCCTCTCCCCCCTCTATCTCCCTCTCCCCCCCCCCTCTCTCTGACGCTCTCTCTCTTTCTCTCTCTCGCAGGAAGGTTTTGGAGAAAACCGCATTCGAAAAAGTCCATTCAATCAAAAGTTATAAGCAGAAATGTGCCCCCTCTCCCCCCTCTCTCTCCCTCTCTCCCCCCTCTCTCTCTGACTCTCTCTCTCTCGCTCTCTCTTTCTCTCTCTCTCAGGAAGTTTTCAGAGAAAACCGCATTCGAAAAAGTCCATTCAATCAAAAGTTATAAGTAGAAACGTGCCCCCTCTCCCCCCTCTCTCTCCCTCTCACCCCCCCTCTCTCCCCCCCTCTCTCTGACCCTCTCTCTCTTTCTCTCTCTCGCAGAAATGTTTTAGAGAAAACCGCATTCGAAAAAGTCTATTCAATCAAAAGTTATAAGCAGAAACGTGCCCAAAAGTGGGCAAAAAAGTGGTGATGGTGTCACTTGTGACGTCACAACTTTTGAACCAATAGACTTTTTCGAATGATCTTTACTCTAAAACCTAATCCAAGAAACGCCGCGTCTAATGGTCCGAACCGCACATTTGTACGTTTAGCCGTTCTCAAGTGATGCCGTTACAAACATACAGACATACAGACATACAGACATACAGACAGACACGATTTTATTATATATAGTGACTAGCTGCTCGCGGCGTGCCTCCGGCACGCCCTCGTAGCTAGGCCCTCCGGGCGGGTTGCCCTTGCGGGCGGCGCACAGTGCGCGTACCAATGATGTCACAACTTCTGAACGACTGGACTTTCGCATGGACAGAATTTCATATCAACCAAATGATTTATTTTCTTGTATTAACTTTGAAATCACCTTAAATTTCGAAGTGTTTTATTTACATTTCGATTTTGATTGCGAGATCGATGTTAATGTACATAATGAAAACAAAGAAATGCTTTATTTCAATTGGTTTTCTGTGATATCAACATTTCTCATTGCAATGCATTATTTTTTAAAAGCATGTACGTGCTGAAGGTGTTTGTAATAATCTATTTCGTCCAATTCCATTTCGCGTTGCTCTGTAGTTCTACCTCTCTCTCTCTCTTTCTCTCTCTCTATCCCTCCCTCACTCTGTCTCAGGAAGGTTTTAGAGCAAATCCCATTCGAAAAAGTCCATTCGTTGATAAGTTACTGTCGGTGTCAGTGACAGTGACAGTGTCAATGTGAATGTATTTGTGAAAGTCAATGTGAATGTGAATGTGAATGTGAATGTGAATGTGAATGTCAATTTCAATGTGTATGTCAATGTGAATGTCAATGTCAATGTCAATGTCAATGTCAATGTCAAAGTCAATGTCAATGTCAATGTCAATGTCAATGTCAATCTCAATCTCAATGTCAATGTCAATGTCAATGTGAATGTCAAGGTGAATGTCAATCTCAATCTCAATGTCAATGTCAATGTCAATGTGAATGTCAAGGTGAATGTCAATGTCAATGTCAATGTGAATGTGAATGTGAATGTGAATGTGAATGTGAATGTCAATGTCAATCTCAATCTCAATGTCAATGTCAATGTCAATGTCAATGTCAATGTCAATGTCAATGTCAATGTCAATGTCAATGTCAATGTCAATGTCAATGTCAATGTCAATGTCAATGTCAATGTCAATGTCAATGTCAATGTCAATGGGAATGTCAATGTCAATGTCAATGTCAATGTCAATGTCAATGTCAATGTCAATGTCAGTGTCAATGTCAATGCCAATGTCAATGTCAATGTCAATGTCAATGTCAATGTCAATGTCAATGCCAATGTGAATATGAATGACAATGTCAATGTCAACGTCAATGTCAGTTTCAGTGTCAGTGTCAGTGTGAATGTGAATGTCAATGTGAATGTCAATGTCAATGTCAATGTCAATGTCAATGTCAATGTCAATGTCAATGTGGAAGTCAATGTGAATGTCAATGCGAATGTCAATGAGAATGTCAATGTGAATGTCAATGTGAATGTGAATGTGAATGTGAATGTGAATGTCAATGTGAATGTCAATGTCAATGTCAATGTCAATGTGAATGTGAATGTGAATGTGAATGTCAATGTCAATGTGAATGTGAATGTGAATGTGAATGTGAATGTCAATGTGAATGTGAATGTGAATGTGAATGTGAATGTGAATGTCAATGTCAATGTGAATGTCAATGTGAATGTCAATGTGAATGTCAATGTGAATGTCAATGTGAATTTCAATGTGAATTTCAATGTGAATGTCAATGTCAATGTCAATGTCAGTGTCAATGTCAATGCCAATGTCAATGTCAATGTCAATGTCAATGTCAATGTCAATGTGAATGTCAATGTGAATGTCAATGTGAATGTCAATGTGAATGTCAATGTGAATTTCAATGTGAATGTCAATGTCAATGTCAGTGTCAATGTCAATGCCAATGTCAATGTCAATGTCAATGTCAATGTCAATGTGAATGTCAATGTCAATTGGAATGTGACTGGGAATTCTATTTCTCTCTCTCTCTCTCTTTTGCTCTCTCTCTCTCTCTCTCTCTCTCTCTGACACTCTCTCTCTCTGACACACTCTCTCTCTCTCTCTCTCTTTCTCTCTCTCAGGAAGTTTTCAGAGAAAACCGCATTCGAAAAAGTCCATTCAATCAAAAGTTATAAGTAGAAAGTGCCCCCTCCCCCCTCTCTCTCCCTCCCCCCCCCCCCACTCTGACACTCTCTCTCTTTCTCTCTCTCGCAGGAAGGTTTTAGAGAAAACCGCATTCGAAAAAGTCCATTCAATCAAAAGTTATAGCGGAAATGTGTCCTCTCTCCCCCCCCTCTCTCTCACTCTCTCCCCCTCTCTCTCTGTCTCTCTCTCTCTTTCTCTCTTTCAGGAAGGTTTTAGAGAAAACCGCATTCGAAAAAGTCCATTCAATCAAAAGTTATCAGCAGAAACGTGCCCTCCCCCCCTCTCTCCCTCTCGCCCCCCTCACTCTCTCTCCCTCTCACCTCCCTCTCTCTCTCTCTCTCTCTCTCTCTCTCTCTGACTCACTCTCACTTCCTCTCCTACTCTGGAAGGTTTTAGTGTAAACCGCATTCGAAAAAGTCCATTCGATCAAAAGTTATGAGCAGAAACATGCCGAAAAGAGGGTGTAAAAGTGGTTATTACGTCACAACTTTTGAACCAATCAACTTTTTCGACTGCTCTTTACTCTAAAACCTAATCCAAGAAACGCCGCGTCTAATGGTCCAAACCGCACATTTGTACGTTTAGCCGTTCTCAAGTGATGCCGTTACAAACATACAGACAGACACGATTTTATTATATACTAGCTGCTCGCGGCGTGCCTCCGGCACGCCCTCGTAGCTAGGCCCTCCGGGCGGGTTGCCCTTGCGGGCGGCGCACAGTGCGCGTACCAATGATGTCACAACTTCTGAACGACTGGACTTTCGCATGGACAGAATTTCATATCAACCAAATGATTTATTTTCTTGTATTAACTTTGAAATCACCTTAAATTTCGAAGTGTTTTATTTACATTTCGATTTTGATTGCGAGATCGATGTTAATGTACATAATGAAAACAAAGAAATGCTTTATTTCAATTGGTTTTCTGTGATATCAACATTTCTCATTGCAATGCATTATTTTTTAAAAGCATGTACGTGCTGAAGGTGTTTGTAATAATCTATTTCGTCCAATTCCATTTCGCGTTGCTCTGTAGTTCTACCTCTCTCTCTCTCTTTCTCTCTCTCTATCCCTCCCTCACTCTGTCTCAGGAAGGTTTTAGAGCAAATCCCATTCGAAAAAGTCCATTCGTTGATAAGTTACTGTCGGTGTCAGTGACAGTGACAGTGTCAATGTGAATGTATTTGTGAAAGTCAATGTGAATGTGAATGTGAATGTGAATGTGAATGTGAATGTCAATTTCAATGTGTATGTCAATGTGAATGTCAATGTCAATGTCAATGTCAATGTCAATGTCAAAGTCAATGTCAATGTCAATGTCAATGTCAATGTCAATCTCAATCTCAATGTCAATGTCAATGTCAATGTGAATGTCAAGGTGAATGTCAATCTCAATCTCAATGTCAATGTCAATGTCAATGTGAATGTCAAGGTGAATGTCAATGTCAATGTCAATGTCAATGTCAATGTCAATGTCAATGTGAATGTGAATGTGAATGTGAATGTGAATGTCAATCTCAATCTCAATGTCAATGTCAATGTCAATGTCAATGTCAATGTCAATGTCAATGTCAATGTCAATGTCAATGTCAATGTCAATGTCAATGTCAATGTGAATGTCAATTTGAATGTCAATGTGAATGTGAATGTGAATGTGAATGTCAATGTCAATGTCAATGTGAATGTGAATGTGAATGTCAATGTCAATGTCAATGTCAATGTCAATGTCAATGTCAATGTCAATGTCAATGTCAATAGCAATGTCAATGTCAATGTCAATGTCAATGTCAATGTCAATGTCAATGTCAATGTCAATGTCAATGTCAATGTCAATGTCAATGTCAATGTCAATCTCAATGTCAATGTCAATGTCAATGTCAATGTCAATGTCAATGTCAATGTCAATGTCAATGTCAATGTCAATGTGAATGTCAATGTGAATGTCAATGTCAATGTGAATGACAATGTGAATGTGAATGTGAATGTCAATGTCAATGTCAATGTCAATGTCAATGTGAAATTCAATGTCAATGTGAATGACAATGTGAATGTGAATGTCAATGTCAATGTCAATGTCAATGTCAATGTCAATGTCAATGTCAATGTCAATGTCAATGTCAATGTCAATGTCAATGTCAATGTCAATGTCAATGTCAATGTCAATGTCAATGTCAACGTCAATGTCAATTGGAATGTGAATGTGAATTCTATCTCTCTCTCTCTCTCTCTGTCTGACTCACTCTCTCTCTCTTTTGCTCTCTCTCTCTCTCTCTCTCTCTCTCTCTCTCTCTCTGACTCTCTCTCTCTTTCTCTCTCTCTGGGAGTTTTCACAGAAAACCGCATTCGAAAAAGTCCATTCAATCAAAAGTTATAAGTAGAAACGTGCCCCCTCCCCCCCTCTCCCCCCTCTCTCTCTGACCCTCTCTCTCTTTCTCTCTCTCGCAGGAAGGTTTTAGAGAAAACCGCATTCGAAAAAGTCCATTCAATCAAAAGTTATAAGCAGAAATGTGTCCTCTCTCCCCCCCCTCACTCTCTCCCTCTCTCCCCCCTCTCTCTTTGACTCTCTCTCTCTCTCTCTTTCTCTCTCTCAGGAAGGTTTCAGAGAAAACCGCATTCGAAAAAGTCCATTCAATCAAAAGTTATAAGTAGAAACGTGCCCCCTCTCCCCCCTCTATCTCCCTCTCCCCCCCCTCTCTCTGACGCTCTCTCTCTTTCTCTCTCTCGCAGGAAGGTTTTGGAGAAAACCGCATTCGAAAAAGTCCATTCAATCAAAAGTTATAAGCAGAAATGTGCCCCCTCTCCCCCCTCTCTCTCCCTCTCACCCCCTCTCTCTCTGACTCTCTCTCTCTCTCGCTCTCTCTTTCTCTCTCTCTCAGGAAGTTTTCAGAGAAAACCGCATTCGAAAAAGTCCATTCAATCAAAAGTTATAAGTAGAAACGTGCCCCCTCTCCCCCCTCTCTCTCCCTCTCACCCCCCCCCCTCTCTCCCCCCCTCTCTCTGACCCTCTCTCTCTTTCTCTCTCTCGCAGAAATGTTTTAGAGAAAACCGCATTCGAAAAAGTCTATTCAATCAAAAGTTATAAGCAGAAACGTGCCCAAAAGTGGGCGAAAAAGTGGTGATGTCACTTGTGACGTCACAACTTTTGAACCAATAGACTTTTACGAATGATCTTTACTCTAAAACCTAATCCAAGAAACGCCGCGTCTAATGGTCCAAACCGCACATTTGTACGTTTAGCCGTTCTCAAGTGATGCCGTTACAAACATACAGACATACAGACAGACACGATTTTATTATATACTAGCTGCTCGT
>CAKAJA020000304.1:170000-205000 GCA_916610235.2 Lasioglossum morio
CAATGTCAATGTCAACGTCAATGTCAGTTTCAGTGTCAGTGTCAGTGTGAATGTGAATGTCAATGTGAATGTCAATGTGAATGTCAATGTCAATGTCAATGTCAATGTCAATGTGGAAGTCAATGTGAATGTCAATGTGAATGTCAATGAGAATGTGAATGTGAATGTCAATGTGAATGTGAATGTGAATGTGAATGTGAATGTCAATGTCAATGTCAATGTCAATGTCAATGTCAATGTGAATGTCAATGTGAATGTGAATGTGAATGTGAATGTCAATGTCAATGTCAATGTCAATGTGAATGTGAATGTGAATGTGAATGTGAATGTGAATGTGAATGTGAATGTGAATGTCAATGTCAATGTGAATGTCAATGTGAATGTCAATGTGAATGTCAATGTGAATGTCAATGTGAATTTCAATGTGAATTTCAATGTGAATGTCAATGTCAATGTCAATGTCAGTGTCAATGTGAATGTCAAGGTGAATGTCAATGTCAATGTCAATGTGAATGTGAATGTGAATGTGAATGTGAATGTCAATGTCAATCTCAATCTCAATGTCAATGTCAATGTCAATGTCAATGTCAATGTCAATGTCAATGTCAATGTCAATGTCAATGTCAATGTGAATGTCAATGTGAATGTCAATGTCAATGTGAATGACAATGTGAATGTGAATGTCAATGTCAATGTCAATGTGAATGTCAATGTGAAATTCAATGTCAATGTGAATGACAATGTGAATGTGAATGTGAATGTCAATGTCAATGTCAATGTCAATGTCAATGTCAATGTCAATGTCAATGTCAATGTCAATGTCAATGTCAATGTCAATGTCAATGTCAATGTCAATGTCAATGTCAATGTCAATGTCAATGTCAATGGGAATGTCAATGTCAATGTCAATGTCAATGTCAATGTCAATGTCAATGTCAATGTCAATGTCAATGTCAATGTCAATGTCAGTGTCAATGTCAATGTCAATGTCAATGTCAATGTCAATGTCAATGTCAATGTCAATGCCAATGTGAATATGAATGACAATGTCAATGTCAACGTCAATGTCAGTTTCAGTGTCAGTGTCAGTGTGAATGTGAATGTCAATGTGAATGTGAATGTCAATGTGAATGTCAATGTCAATGTCAATGTCAATGTCAATGTGGAAGTCAATGTGAATGTCAATGTGAATGTCAATGAGAATGTGAATGTGAATGTCAATGTCAATGTGAATGTGAATGTGAATGTCAATGTCAATGTCAATGTCAATGTCAATGTCAATGTGAATGTCAATGTGAATGTGAATGTGAATGTGAATGTCAATGTCAATGTCAATGTCAATGTGAATGTGAATGTGAATGTGAATGTGAATGTGAATGTGAATGTGAATGTGAATGTGAATGTCAATGTCAATGTGAATGTCAATGTGAATGTCAATGTGAATGTCAATGTGAATGTCAATGTGAATTTCAATGTGAATTTTAATGTGAATGTCAATGTCAATGTCAATGTCAGTGTCAATGTCAATGCCAATGTCAATGTCAATGTCAAAGTCAAAGTCAATGTCAATGTCAATGTCAATGTCAATGTCAATGTCAATGTCAATGTCAATGTCAATGTCAATGTCAATGTCAATGACAATGTCAATGTCAATGTCAATGTCAATGTCAATGTCAATGTCAATGTCAATGTCAATGTCAATGTCAATGTCAATGTCAATGTCAATGTCAATGTCAATGTCAATGTCAATGTCAATGTCAATGTCAATGTCAATGACAATGTCAATGTCAATGTCATTGTCAATGTCAATGTCAATGTCAATATCAATGTCAATGTCAATGTCAATGTGAATGTCAATGTCAATGTGAATGTCAATGTGAATGTCAATGTGAATGTGAATGTGAATGTTAATGTCAATGTCAATGTCAATGTCAATGTCAATGTGAATGTCAATGTGAATGTCAATGTCAATCTCAATCTCAATGTCAATGTCAATGTCAATGTGAATGTCAAGGTGAATGTCAATGTCAATGTCAATGTGAATGTGAATGTGAATGTGAATGTGAATGTCAATGTCAATCTCAATCTCAATGTCAATGTCAATGTCAATGTCAATGTCAATGTCAATGTCAATGTCAATGTCAATGTCAATGTGAATGTCAATGTGAATGTCAATGTCAATGTGAATGACAATGTGAATGTGAATGTCAATGTCAATGTCAATGTGAATGTCAATGTGAAATTCAATGTCAATGTGAATGACAATGAGAATGTGAATGTCAATGTCAATGTCAATGTCAATGTCAATGTCAATGTCAATGTCAATGTCAATGTCAATGTCAATGTCAATGTCAATGTCAATGTCAATGTCAATGTCAATGTCAATGTCAATGGGAATGTCAATGTCAATGTCAATGTCAATGTCAATGTCAATGTCAATGTCAATGTCAATGTCAATGTCAATGTCAGTGTCAATGTCAATGCCAATGTCAATGTCAATGTCAATGTCAATGTCAATGTCAATGTCAATGTCAATGCCAATGTGAATATGAATGACAATGTCAATGTCAACGTCAATGTCAGTTTCAGTGTCAGTGTCAGTGTGAATGTGAATGTCAATGTGAATGTCAATGTGAATGTCAATGTCAATGTCAATGTCAATGTCAATGTGGAAGTCAATGTGAATGTCAATGTGAATGTCAATGAGAATGTGAATGTGAATGTCAATGTGAATGTGAATGTGAATGTGAATGTGAATGTCAATGTCAATGTCAATGTCAATGTCAATGTCAATGTGAATGTCAATGTGAATGTGAATGTGAATGTCAATGTCAATGTCAATGTCAATGTGAATGTGAATGTGAATGTGAATGTGAATGTGAATGTGAATGTGAATGTGAATGTCAATGTCAATGTGAATGTCAATGTGAATGTCAATGTGAATGTCAATGTGAATGTCAATGTGAATTTCAATGTGAATTTCAATGTGAATGTCAATGTCAATGTCAATGTCAGTGTCAATGTGAATGTCAAGGTGAATGTCAATGTCAATGTCAATGTGAATGTGAATGTGAATGTGAATGTGAATGTCAATGTCAATCTCAATCTCAATGTCAATGTCAATGTCAATGTCAATGTCAATGTCAATGTCAATGTCAATGTCAATGTCAATGTCAATGTGAATGTCAATGTGAATGTCAATGTCAATGTGAATGACAATGTGAATGTGAATGTCAATGTCAATGTCAATGTGAATGTCAATGTGAAATTCAATGTCAATGTGAATGACAATGTGAATGTGAATGTGAATGTCAATGTCAATGTCAATGTCAATGTCAATGTCAATGTCAATGTCAATGTCAATGTCAATGTCAATGTCAATGTCAATGTCAATGTCAATGTCAATGTCAATGTCAATGTCAATGTCAATGGGAATGTCAATGTCAATGTCAATGTCAATGTCAATGTCAATGTCAATGTCAATGTCAATGTCAATGTCAATGTCAATGTCAGTGTCAATGTCAATGCCAATGTCAATGTCAATGTCAATGTCAATGTCAATGTCAATGCCAATGTGAATATGAATGACAATGTCAATGTCAACGTCAATGTCAGTTTCAGTGTCAGTGTCAGTGTGAATGTGAATGTCAATGTGAATGTGAATGTCAATGTGAATGTCAATGTCAATGTCAATGTCAATGTCAATGTGGAAGTCAATGTGAATGTCAATGTGAATGTCAATGAGAATGTGAATGTGAATGTCAATGTCAATGTGAATGTGAATGTGAATGTCAATGTCAATGTCAATGTCAATGTCAATGTCAATGTGAATGTCAATGTGAATGTGAATGTGAATGTGAATGTCAATGTCAATGTCAATGTCAATGTGAATGTGAATGTGAATGTGAATGTGAATGTGAATGTGAATGTGAATGTGAATGTCAATGTCAATGTGAATGTCAATGTGAATGTCAATGTGAATGTCAATGTGAATGTCAATGTGAATTTCAATGTGAATTTTAATGTGAATGTCAATGTCAATGTCAATGTCAGTGTCAATGTCAATGCCAATGTCAATGTCAATGTCAAAGTCAAAGTCAATGTCAATGTCAATGTCAATGTCAATGTCAATGTCAATGTCAATGTCAATGTCAATGTCAATGACAATGTCAATGTCAATGTCAATGTCAATGTCAATGTCAATGTCAATGTCAATGTCAATGTGAATGTCAATGTGAATGTCAATGTGAATGTGAATGTCAATGTGAATGTCAATGTGAATGTGAATGTGAATGTGAATGTGAATGTCAATGTGAATGTGAATGTCAATGTGAATGTCAATGTCAATGTCAATGTCAATGTCAATGTGGAAGTCAATGTGAATGTCAATGTGAATGTCAATGAGAATGTCAATGTCAATGTCAATGTCAATGTCAATGGGAATGTCAATGTCAATGTCAATGTCAATGTCAATGTCAATGTCAATGTCAATGTCAATGTCAATGTCAATGTCAATGTCAGTGTCAATGTCAATGCCAATGTCAATGTCAATGTCAATGTCAATGTCAATGTCAATGCCAATGTGAATATGAATGACAATGTCAATGTCAACGTCAATGTCAGTTTCAGTGTCAGTGTCAGTGTGAATGTGAATGTCAATGTGAATGTGAATGTCAATGTGAATGTCAATGTCAATGTCAATGTCAATGTCAATGTGGAAGTCAATGTGAATGTCAATGTGAATGTCAATGAGAATGTGAATGTGAATGTCAATGTCAATGTGAATGTGAATGTGAATGTCAATGTCAATGTCAATGTCAATGTCAATGTCAATGTGAATGTCAATGTGAATGTGAATGTGAATGTGAATGTCAATGTCAATGTCAATGTGAATGTGAATGTGAATGTGAATGTGAATGTGAATGTGAATGTGAATGTGAATGTGAATGTGAATGTCAATGTCAATGTGAATGTCAATGTGAATGTCAATGTGAATGTCAATGTGAATGTCAATGTGAATTTCAATGTGAATTTTAATGTGAATGTCAATGTCAATGTCAATGTCAGTGTCAATGTCAATGCCAATGTCAATGTCAATGTCAAAGTCAAAGTCAATGTCAATGTCAATGTCAATGTCAATGTCAATGTCAATGTCAATGTCAATGTCAATGTCAATGACAATGTCAATGTCAATGTCAATGTCAATGTCAATGTCAATGTCAATGTCAATGTCAATGTGAATGTCAATGTGAATGTGAATGTCAATGTGAATGTCAATGTGAATGTGAATGTGAATGTGAATGTGAATGTCAATGTCAATGTCAATGTCAATGTGAATGTGAATGTGAATGTGAATGTGAATGTCAATGTCAATCTCAATCTCAATGTCAATGTCAATGTCAATGTGAATGTCAAGGTGAATGTCAATGTCAATGTCAATGTGAATGTGAATGTGAATGTGAATGTGAATGTCAATGTCAATCTCAATCTCAATGTGAATGTCAATGTCAATGTCAATGTCAATGTCAATGTCAATGTCAATGTGAATGTCAATGTGAATGTCAATGTCAATGTGAATGACAATGTGAATGTGAATGTCAATGTCAATGTCAATGTCAATGTGAATGTCAATGTGAAATTCAATGTCAATGTGAATGTGAATGTGAATGTGAATGTGAATGTGAATGTCAATGTCAATGTCAATGTCAATGTCAATGTCAATGTCAATGTCAATGTCAATGTCAATGTCAATGTCAATGTCAATGTCAATGTCAATGTCAGTGTCAATGTCAATGTCAATGTCAATGTCAATGTCAATGTCAATGTCAATGTCAATGTCAATGTCAATGTCAATGTCAATGTCAAAGTTAGTGTCAATTGGAATGTGAATGTGAATTCTATCTCTCTCTCTCTCTTTCTCTGTCTGGCTCACTCTCTCTCTCTCTTTTGCTCTCTCTCTCTCTCTCTCTCTTTCTCTGTCTGGCTCACTCTCTCTCTCTCTTTTGCTCTCTCTCTCTCTCTCTCTCTCTCTCTCTCTCTGTCTGACTCACTCTCTCTCTTTTGCTCTCTCTCTCTCTCTGACACTCTCTCTCTCTCTCTCTGACTCTCTCTCTCTCTGACTCTCTCTCTCTCTGACTTTCTCTCTCTCTCTCTGACTCTCTCTCTCTCTCTGACTCTCTCTCTCTCTCTTTCTCTCTTTCAGGAAGGTTTTAGAGAAAACCGCATTCGAAAAAGTCCATTCAATCAAAAGTTATAAGCAGAAACGTGCCCTCCCCCCCTCTCTCTCCCTCTCTCCCCCCCTCTCTCTCTCTCCCTCTGACACTCTCTCTCTCTCTCTCTCTCTTTCTCTCTCTCAGGAAGGTTTCAGAGAAAACCGCAGCCGAAAATGTCCATTAAATCAAAAGTTATAAGTAGAAACATGCCCCCCCCTCCCCTCTCTCACTCTCTCCCCCCCCGCTCTCTCTCTCTCTCTCTCTCTCTGACTCGCTCTCTCTCTCTCTCTTTCTCTCTCTCAGGAAGTTTTCAGAGAAAACCGCATTCGAAAAAGTCCATTCAATCAAAAGTTATAAGCAGAAACGTGCCCAAAAGTGGGCGAAAAAGTGGTGATGGTGTCACTTGTGACGTCACAACTTTTGAACCAATAGACTTTTTCGAATGATCTTTACTCTAAAACCTAATCCAAGAAACGCCGCGTCTAATGGTCCAAACCGCACATTTGTACGTTTAGCCGTTCTCAAGTGATGCCGTTACAAACAGACATACAGACATACAGACAGACACGATTTTATTATATACTAGCTGCTCGTGGCGTGCCTTCGGCACGCCCTCGTAGCTAGGCCCTCCGGGCGGCCCCCCCCCCCCTTGTTGGTGGTGCACAATGCGCGCACCAATGTCATCACAACTTTTGACCGACCTGACTTTTGCATGGACAGAATTTCATGTCAACCAAATGATTTATTTTCGTGTATTAACTTTGAAATCACAATAGGTCTCAAGATGTTTTACTTACATTTCTATTTCGATTGCGAGATCGATGTTAATGTACACAATCAAAACAAAGAAATGCTTTATTTCAATTGGTTTTCTGTGATATCAACATTTCTCATTGCAATGCATTATTTTTTAAAAGCATGTACGTGCTGAAGGTGTTTGTCATAATCTATTACGTCCAATTCCATTTCGCGTTGCTCTGTAGTTTACCTCTCTCTCTCTCTTTCTCTCTCTCTATCCCTCCCTCACTCTGTCTCTGAAACGTTTTAGAGCAAATCCCATTCGAAAAAGTCCATTCGTTGATAAGTTACTGTCGGTGTCAGTGACAGTGACAGTGTCAATGTGAATGTATTTGTGAAAGTCAATGTGAATGTCAATGTGAATGTGAATGTGAATGTGAATGTCAATGTCAATGTCAATGTCAATGTCAATGTCAATGTCAATGTCAATGTGAATGTCAATGTGAATGTCAATGTGAATGTCAATGTGAATGTCAATGTGAATGTCAATGTGAATGTGAATGTGAATGTGAATGTCAATGTCAATGTGAATGTGAATGTCAATGTGAATGTCAATGTGAATGTCAATGTCAATGTCAATGTCAATGTCAATGTCAATGTCAATGTCAATGTCAATGTCAATGTCAATGTCAATGTCAATGTCAATGCCAATGTCAATGCCAATGTCAATATCAATGTGAATGTGAATGTGAATGTCAATGTGAATGTGAATGTCAATGTCAATGTCAATGTCAATGTCAATGTCAATGTCAATGTCAATGTCAATGTCAATGTCAATGTCAATGTCAATGTCAATAGCAATGTCAATGTCAATGTCAATGTCAATAGCAATGTCAATGTCAATGTCAATGTCAATGTCAATGTCAATGTCAATGTCAATGTCAATGTCAATGTCAATGTCAATGTCAATGTCAATGTCAATGTGATTGTCAATGTCAATGTGAATGTCAATGTGAATGTGAATATCAATGTGAATGTCAATGTGAATGTCAATGTGAATGTGAATGTGAATGTCAATGTGAATGTCAATGTCAATGTGAATGTCAATGTGAATGTCAATGTCAATGTCAATGTGAATGTGAATGTGAATGTGAATGTGAATGTGAATGTGAATGTGAATGTGAATGTGAATGTGAATGTGAATGTGAATGTGAATGTGAATGTGAATGTCAATGTCAATGTCAATGTGAATGTCAATGTCAATGTGAATGTGAATGTGAATGTGAATGTGAATGTCAATGTCAATGTGAATGTGAATGTGAATGTGAATGTGAATGTGAATGTGAATGTGAATGTGAATGTCAATGTCAATGTCAATGTCAATGTCAATGTCAATGTCAATGACAATGTCAATGTGAATGTCAATGTGAATGTGAATGTGAATGTGAATGTCAATGTCAATGTCAATGTCAATGTCAATGTCAATGTCAATGTCAATGTCAATGTCAATGTCAATGCCAATGTCAATGTCAATGTCAATGTCAATGTCAATGTCAATGTGAATGTCAATGTCAATTGGAATGTGACTGGGAATTCTATTTCTCTCTCTCTCTCTCTTTTGCTCTCTCTCTCTCTCTCTCTCTCTCTCTCTGACACTCTCTCTCTCTGACACACTCTCTCTCTCTCTCTCTTTCTCTCTCTCAGGAAGTTTTCAGAGAAAACCGCATTCGAAAAAGTCCATTCAATCAAAAGTTATAAGTAGAAAGTGCCCCCTCCCCCCTCTCTCTCCCTCACCCCCGCCCCACTCTGACACTCTCTCTCTTTCTCTCTCTCGCAGGAAGGTTTCAGAGAAAACCGCAGCCGAAAATGTCCATTCAATCAAAAGTTATAAGTAGAAACGTGCCCACTCTCCCCCCTCTCTCTCCCTCTCTCCCCCCCTCTCTCTCTGACTTTCTCTCTCTTTCTCTCTCTCGCAGACAGGTTTTAGAGAAAACCGCATTCGAAAAAGTCCATTCAATCAAAAGTTATAAGCAGAAACGTGCCCAAAAGTGGGCGAAAAAGTGGTGATGGTGTCACTTGTGACGTCACAACTTTTGAACCAATAGACTTTTTCGAATGATCTTTACTCTAAAACCTAATCCAAGAAACGCCGCGTCTAATGGTCCAAACCGCACATTTGTACGTTTAGCCGTTCTCAAGTGATGCCGTTACAAACATACAGACATACATACAGACAGACACGATTTTATTATATATAGAGATAGAGACTAGCTGCTCGCGGCGTGCCTCCGGCACGCCCTCGTAGCTAGGCCCTCCGGGCGGGTTGCCCTTGCGGGCGGCGCACAGTGCGCGTACCAATGATGTCACAACTTCTGAACGACTGGACTTTCGCATGGACAGAATTTCATATCAACCAAATGATTTATTTTCTTGTATTAACTTTGAAATCACCTTAAATTTCGAAGTGTTTTATTTACATTTCGATTTTGATTGCGAGATCGATGTTAATGTACATAATGAAAACAAAGAAATGCTTTATTTCAATTGGTTTTCTGTGATATCAACATTTCTCATTGCAATGCATTATTTTTTAAAAGCATGTACGTGCTGAAGGTGTTTGTAATAATCTATTTCGTCCAATTCCATTTCGCGTTGCTCTGTAGTTCTACCTCTCTCTCTCTCTTTCTCTCTCTCTATCCCTCCCTCACTCTGTCTCAGGAAGGTTTTAGAGCAAATCCCATTCGAAAAAGTCCATTCGTTGATAAGTTACTGTCGGTGTCAGTGACAGTGACAGTGTCAATGTGAATGTATTTGTGAAAGTCAATGTGAATGTGAATGTGAATGTGAATGTGAATGTGAATGTCAATTTCAATGTGTATGTCAATGTGAATGTCAATGTCAATGTCAATGTCAATGTCAATGTCAAAGTCAATGTCAATGTCAATGTCAATGTCAATGTCAATGTCAATGTCAATGTAAATGTCAATGTCAATGTCAATGTCAATGTGAATGTGAATGTCAATGTGAATGTGAATGTGAATGTGAATGTGAATGTGAATGTGAATGTGAATGTCAATGTCAATCTCAATCTCAATGTCAATGTCAATGTCAATGTGAATGTCAAGGTGAATGTCAATGTCAATGTCAATGTGAATGTGAATGTGAATGTGAATGTCAATGTCAATGTCAATCTCAATCTCAATGTCAATGTCAATCTCAATGTCAATGTCAATGTCAATGTCAATGTCAATGTCAATGTCAATGTCAATGTCAATGTCAATGTCAATGTGAATGTCAATGTGAATGTCAATGTCAATGTGAATGACAATGTGAATGTGAATGTCAATGTCAATGTCAATGTCAATGTGAATGTCAATGTGAAATTCAATGTCAATGTGAATGACAATGTGAATGTCAATGTCAATGTCAATGTCAATGTCAATGTCAATCTCAATCTCAATGTCAATGTCAATGTCAATGTCAATGTCAATGTCAATGTCAATGTCAATGTCAATGTCAATGTCAATGTCAATGTCAATGTCAATGTCAATGTCAATGTCAATGTCAATGTCAATGGGAATGTCAATGTCAATGTCAATGTCAATGTCAATGTCAATGTCAATGTCAGTGTCAATGTCAATGCCAATGTCAATGTCAATGTCAATGTCAATGTCAATGTCAATGTCAATGTCAATGTCAATGCCAATGTGAATATGAATGACAATGTCAATGTCAACGTCAATGTCAGTTTCAGTGTCAGTGTCAGTGTGAATGTGAATGTCAATGTGAATGTCAATGTGAATGTCAATGTCAATGTCAATGTCAATGTCAATGTGGAAGTCAATGTGAATGTCAATGTGAATGTCAATGAGAATGTGAATGTGAATGTCAATGTGAATGTGAATGTGAATGTGAATGTGAATGTCAATGTCAATGTCAATGTGAATGTGAATGTGAATGTGAATGTGAATGTGAATGTGAATGTGAATGTGAATGTCAATGTCAATGTCAATGTGAATGTCAATGTCAATGTGAATGTGAATGTGAATGTGAATGTCAATGTCAATGTGAATGTCAATGTGAATGTCAATGTGAATGTCAATGTGAATGTCAATGTGAATTTCAATGTGAATTTCAATGTGAATGTCAATGTCAGTGACAATGTCAATGCCAATGTCAATGTCAAAGTCAAAGTCAAAGTCAATGTCAATGTCAATGTCAATGTCAATGTCAATGTCAATGTCAATGTCAATGTCAATGTCAATGTCAATGTCAATGTCAATGACAATGTCAATGTCAATGTCAATGTCAATGTCAAGGTGAATGTCAATGTCAATGTCAATGTGAATGTGAATGTGAATGTGAATGTGAATATCAATGTCAATGTCAATGTCAATGTCAATGTCAATGTCAATGTCAATGTCCATGTCAATGTCAATGTCAATGTCAATGTCAATGTCAATGTCAATGTCAATGTCAATGTCAATGTCAATGTCAATGTCAATGTCAATGTCAATGTCAATGTCAATGTCAATGTCAATGTCAATGTCAATGTCAATGTCAATGTCAATGTCAATGTCAATGTCAATGTCAATGTCAATGTCAATGTCAATGTGAATGTCAATGTGAATGTCAATGTGAATGTGAATGTGAATGTGAATGTCAATGTCAATGTCAATGTGAATGTGAATGTGAATGTGAATGTCAATGTCAATCCCAATCTCAATGTCAATGTCAATGTGAATGTCAAGGTGAATGTCAATGTCAATGTCAATGTCAATGTGAATGTGAATGTGAATGTGAATGTGAATGTCAATGTCAATCTCAATGTCAATGTCAATGTCAATGTCAA
Organism: Lasioglossum morio; assembly: GCA_916610235.2. NCBI lineage: Eukaryota > Metazoa > Arthropoda > Insecta > Hymenoptera > Halictidae > Lasioglossum > Lasioglossum morio. The sequence continues at coordinate 181,803 of CAKAJA020000304.1, forward strand.
TGTCAATGTCAATGTCAATGTCAATGTGAATGTCAATGTGAATGTCAATGTCAATGTGAATGACAATGTGAATGTGAATGTGAATGTCAATGTCAATGTCAATGTCAATGTCAATGTGAAATTCAATGTCAATGTGAATGACAATGTGAATGTCAATGTCAATGTCAATGTCAATGTCAATGTCAATGTCAATGTGAATGTGAATGTCAATGTCAATGTCAATGTCAATGTCAATGTGAATGTGAATGTGAATGTCAATGTCAATGTGAATGTGAATGTGAATGTGAATGTGAATGTCAATGTGAATGTGAATGTGAATGTGAATGTGAATGTGAATGTCAATGTGAATGTCAATGTGAATGTCAATGTGAATGTCAATGTCAATGTCAATGTTAATGTCAGTGTCAGTGTCAGTGTCAATGTCAATGTCAATGTCAATGTGAATGTGAGTGTCAATGTGAATGTGAATGTGAATGTGAATGTGAATGACAATGTCAATGTCAATGTCAATGTGAATGTCAATGCCAATGTGAATGTGAATGACAATGTCAATGTGAATGTGAATGTCAATGTCAATGTCAATGTCAATGTCAATGTCAATGTCAATGTCAATGTCAATGTCAATGTCAATGTCAATGTCAATGTCAATGTCAATGTCAATGTCAACGTCAACGTCAACGTCAACGTCAACGTCAACGTCAACGTCAACGTCAACGTCAACGTCAACGTCAACGTCAACGTCAACGTCAACGTCAACGTCAACGTCAATGTCAATGTCAATGTCAATGTCAATGTCAATGTCAATGTGAATGTCAATGTGAATGTGAATGTAAATGTCAATGTCAATGTCAATGTCAATGTCAATGTCAATGTCAATGTCAATGTCAATCTCAATGTCAATGTCAATGCCAAGTCAATGTCATTGTCAATGTCAATGTCAATGTCAATGTCAATGCCAATGTCAATGTCAATGTCAATGTCAGTGTCAATGTCAATGTCAATGTCAATGTCAATGTCAATGTCAATGTGAATGTCAATGTGAATGTCAATGTCAATGTGAATGACAATGTCAATGTCAATGTCAATGTCAATGTCAATGTCAATGTGAATGTCAATGTGAATGTGAATGTCAATGTGAATGTCAATGTGAATGTCAATGTGAATGTCAATGTGAAAGTCAATGTGAATGTGAATGTCAATGTCAATGTCAATGTCAATGTCAATGTCAATGTGAATGTGAATGTGAATGTGAATGTCAATGTCAATGTCAATGTCAATGTCAATGTCAATGTCAATGTCAATGTCAATGTCAATGTCAATGTCAATGTCAATGTTAATCTCAATGTCAATGTCAATGCCAAGTCAATGTCAATGTCAATGTCAATGTCAATGTCAATGTCAATGTCAATGTCAATGTCAATGTCAATGTCAATGTCAATGTCAATGTCAATGTGAATGTCAATGTGAATGTCAATGTGAATGTCAATGTGAATGTCAATGTGAATGTCAATGTGAATGTCAATGTGAATGTCAATGTGAATGTCAATGTGAATGTCAACGTAAATGTGAATGTGAATGTCAATGTCAATGTGAATGTGAATGTGAATGTGAATGTGAATGTGAATGTGAATGTGAATGTGAATGTCAATGTCAATGTCAATGTCAGTGTCAGTGTCAGTGTCAGTGTCAGTGTCAATGTCAGTGTCAGTGTCTGTGTCAATATCAATGTCAATGTCAATGTCAATGTCAATGTCAATTGGAATGTGAATGTGAATTCTATCTCTCTCTCTCTCTCTGTCTGATTCAGTCTCTCTCTCTCTTTTGCTCTCTCTCTCTCTCTCTGTCTGACTCACTCTCTTTCTCTTTTGCTCTCTCTCTCTCTCTCTCTGACTCTCTCTCTCTCTTTCTCTCTCTCTCAGGAAGGTTTTAGAGAAAACCGCATTCGAAAAAGTCCATTTAATCAAAAGTTATAAGCAGAAATGTGCCCACTCTCCCCCCCTCAATCTCTCCCTCTCTCCCCCCTCTCTCTCTGACTCTCTCTCTCTCTCGCTCTCTCTTTTTCTCTCTCTCAGGAAGGTTTTAGAGAAAACCGCATTCGAAAAAGTCCATTCAATCAAAAGTTATAAGCAGAAACGTGCCCTCTCCCCCCCTCTCTCTCCCTCTCTCCACCCCCTCTCTCTGACTCTCTCTCTCTCTCTTTCTCTCTCTCTCAGGAAGGTTTTAGAGAAAACCGCATTCGAAAAAGTCCATTCAATCAAAAGTTATAGCGGAAATGTGTCCTCTCTCCCCCCCCTCTCTCTCCCTCACCCCCCCCACTCTGACACTCTCTCTCTTTCTCTCTCTCGCAGGAAGGTTTTAGAGAAAACCGCATTCGAAAAAGTCCATTCAATCAAAAGTTATAAGCAGAAACGTGCCCTCTCCCCCCTCTCTCTCTCAACCTCTCTCCCCCCTCTCTCCCCCCTGTCTCTCTGAATCTCTCTCTCTTTTTCTCTCTCACTCAGGAAGGTTTTGGAGAAAACCGCATTCGAAAAAGTCCATTCAATCAAAAGTTATAGCGGAAATGTGTCCTCTCTCCCACCCCCCTCTGTCTCACCCTCTCCCCCTCTCTCTCTCTCTCTCTCTCTCTCTGACTCACACTCACTTCCTCTCCTACTCTGGAAGGTTTTAGTGCAAACCGCATTCGAAAAAGTCCATTCGATCAAAAGTTATAAGCAGTAACGTGCTCTCTCTCTCTCTTTCTCTCTCTCTCTCTCTCTCTCTCTCTCTGACTCACACTCACTTCCTCTCCTACTCTGGAAGGTTTTAGTGCAAACCGCATTCGAAAAAGTCCATTCGATCAAAAGTTATGAGCAGAAACATGCCGAAAAGAGGGTGTAAAAGTGGTTATTACGTCACAACTTTTGAACCAATCAACTTTTTCGACTGCTCTTTGCTCTAAAACCTATTCCAAGTAACGCCGCGTCTAACGGTCCAAACCGCAGCTTTCTACGTTGAGCCGTTCTCTAGTGATGCCGTTACAAACATACAGACAGACACGATTTTATTATACACTAGCTGCTCGCGGCGTGCCTCCGGCACGCCCTCGTAGCTAGGCCCTCCGGGCGGGTTGCCCTTGCGGGCGGCGCACAGTGCGCGTACCAATGATGTCACAACTTCTGAACGACTGGACTTTCGCATGGACAGAATTTCATATCAACCAAATGATTTATTTTCTTGTATTAACTTTGAAATCACCTTAAATTTCGAAGTGTTTTATTTACATTTCGATTTTGATTGCGAGATCGATGTTAATGTACATAATGAAAACAAAGAAATGCTTTATTTCAATTGGTTTTCTGTGATATCAACATTTCTCATTGCAATGCATTATTTTTTAAAAGCATGTACGTGCTGAAGGTGTTTGTAATAATCTATTTCGTCCAATTCCATTTCGCGTTGCTCTGTAGTTCTACCTCTCTCTCTCTCTTTCTCTCTCTCTATCCCTCCCTCACTCTGTCTCAGGAAGGTTTTAGAGCAAATCCCATTCGAAAAAGTCCATTCGTTGATAAGTTACTGTCGGTGTCAGTGACAGTGACAGTGTCAATGTGAATGTATTTGTGAAAGTCAATGTGAATGTGAATGTGAATGTGAATGTGAATGTGAATGTCAATTTCAATGTGTATGTCAATGTGAATGTCAATGTCAATGTCAATGTCAATGTCAATGTCAAAGTCAATGTCAATGTCAATGTCAATGTCAATGTCAATGTCAATGTCAATGTCAATGTCAATGTCAATGTAAATGTCAATGTCAATGTCAATGTCAATGTGAATGTGAATGTCAATGTGAATGTGAATGTGAATGTGAATGTGAATGTCAATGTCAATCTCAATCTCAATGTCAATGTCAATGTCAATGTGAATGTCAAGGTGAATGTCAATGTCAATGTCAATGTGAATGTGAATGTGAATGTGAATGTGAATGTCAATGTCAATCTCAATCTCAATGTCAATGTCAATCTCAATGTCAATGTCAATGTCAATGTCAATGTCAATGTCAATGTCAATGTCAATGTCAATGTCAATGTCAATGTGAATGTAAATGTGAATGTCAATGTCAATGTGAATGACAATGTGAATGTGAATGTCAATGTCTATGTCAATGTCAATGTGAATGTCAATGTGAAATTCAATGTCAATGTGAATGACAATGTGAATGTCAATGTCAATGTCAATGTCAATGTCAATGTCAATCTCAATCTCAATGTCAATGTCAATGTCAATGTCAATGTCAATGTCAATGTCAATGTCAATGTCAATGTCAATGTCAATGTCAATGTCAATGTCAATGTCAATGTCAATGTCAATGTCAATGTCAATGGGAATGTCAATGTCAATGTCAATGTCAATGTCAATGTCAATGTGAATGTCAATGTGAATGTCAATGTGAATGTGAATGTGAATGTGAATGTCAATGTCAATGTCAATGTGAATGTGAATGTGAATGTGAATGTCAATGTCAATGTCAATGTCAATGTCAATGTCAATGTCAATGTCAATGTCAATAGCAATGTCAATGTCAATGTCAATGTCAATGTCAATGTCAATGTCAATGTCAATGTCAATGTCAATGTCAATGTCAATGTCAATGTCAATCTCAATGTCAATGTCAATGTCAATGTCAATGTCAATGTCAATGTCAATGTCAATGTCAATGTCAATGTCAATGTGAATGTCAATGTGAATGTCAATGTCAATGTGAATGACAATGTGAATGTGAATGTGAATGTCAATGTCAATGTCAATGTCAATGTCAATGTGAAATTCAATGTCAATGTGAATGACAATGTGAATGTGAATGTCAATGTCAATGTCAATGTCAATGTCAATGTCAATGTCAATGTCAATGTCAATGTCAATGTCAATGTCAATGTCAATGTCAATGTCAATGTCAATGTCAATGTCAACGTCAATGTCAATTGGAATGTGAATGTGAATTCTATCTCTCTCTCTCTCTCTCTGTCTGACTCACTCTCTCTCTCTTTTGCTCTCTCTCTCTCTCTCTCTCTCTCTCTCTCTCTCTGACTCTCTCTCTCTTTCTCTCTCTCTGGGAGTTTTCACAGAAAACCGCATTCGAAAAAGTCCATTCAATCAAAAGTTATAAGTAGAAACGTGCCCCCTCCCCCCCTCTCCCCCCTCTCTCTCTGACCCTCTCTCTCTTTCTCTCTCTCGCAGGAAGGTTTTAGAGAAAACCGCATTCGAAAAAGTCCATTCAATCAAAAGTTATAAGCAGAAATGTGTCCTCTCTCCCCCCCCTCACTCTCTCCCTCTCTCCCCCCTCTCTCTTTGACTCTCTCTCTCTCTCTCTTTCTCTCTCTCAGGAAGGTTTCAGAGAAAACCGCATTCGAAAAAGTCCATTCAATCAAAAGTTATAAGTAGAAACGTGCCCCCTCTCCCCCCTCTATCTCCCTCTCCCCCCCCTCTCTCTGACGCTCTCTCTCTTTCTCTCTCTCGCAGGAAGGTTTTGGAGAAAACCGCATTCGAAAAAGTCCATTCAATCAAAAGTTATAAGCAGAAATGTGCCCCTCTCCCCCCTCTCTCTCCCTCTCACCCCCTCTCTCTCTGACTCTCTCTCTCTCTCGCTCTCTCTTTCTCTCTCTCTCAGGAAGTTTTCAGAGAAAACCGCATTCGAAAAAGTCCATTCAATCAAAAGTTATAAGTAGAAACGTGCCCCCTCTCCCCCCTCTCTCTCCCTCTCACCCCCCCCTCTCTCCCCCCCTCACTCTGACCCTCTCTCTCTTTCTCTCTCTCGCAGAAATGTTTTAGAGAAAACCGCATTCGAAAAAGTCTATTCAATCAAAAGTTATAAGCAGAAACGTGCCCAAAAGTGGGCGAAAAAGTGGTGATGTCACTTGTGACGTCACAACTTTTGAACCAATAGACTTTTACGAATGATCTTTACTCTAAAACCTAATCCAAGAAACGCCGCGTCTAATGGTCCAAACCGCACATTTGTACGTTTAGCCGTTCTCAAGTGATGCCGTTACAAACATACAGACATACAGACAGACACGATTTTATTATATACTAGCTGCTCGTGGCGTGCCTTCGGCACGCCCTCGTAGCTAGGCCCTCCGGGCGGGCCCCCCCCTTGTTGGTGGTGCACAATGCGCGCACCAATGTCATCACAACTTTTGAACGACCTGACTTTTGCATGGACAGAATTTCATGTCAACCAAATGATTTATTTTCGTGTATTAACTTTGAAATCACAATAGGTCTCAAGATGTTTTACTTACATTTCTATTTCGATTGCGAGATCGATGTTAATGTACACAATCAAAACAAAGAAATGCTTTATTTCAATTGGTTTTCTGTGATATCAACATTTCTCATTGCAATGCATTATTTTTTAAAAGCATGTACGTGCTGAAGGTGTTTGTCATAATCTATTACGTCCAATTCCATTTCGCGTTGCTCTGTAGTTTACCTCTCTCTCTCTCTTTCTCTCTCTCTATCCCTCCCTCACTCTGTCTCTGAAACGTTTTAGAGCAAATCCCATTCGAAAAAGTCCATTCGTTGATAAGTTACTGTCGGTGTCAGTGACAGTGACAGTGTCAATGTGAATGTATTTGTGAAAGTCAATGTGAATGTCAATGTGAATGTGAATGTGAATGTGAATGTCAATGTCAATGTCAATGTCAATGTCAATGTGAATGTCAATGTCAATGTCAATGTGAATGTCAATGTGAATGTCAATGTGAATGTGAATGTGAATGTGAATGTGAATGTGAATGTCAATGTGAATGTGAATGTGAATGTGAATGTGAATGTGAATGTGAATGTCAATGTGAATGTGAATGTCAATATCAATGTCAATGTGAATGTCAATGTCAATGTCAATGTGAATGTCAATGTCAATGTGAATGTCAATGTCAATGTGAATGTCAATGTGAATGTCAATGTGAATGTCAATGTCAATGTCAATGTCAATGTCAATGTCAATGTCAATGTCAATGTCAATGTCAATGTCAATGTCAATGTCAATGTCAATGTCAATGTCAATGCCAATGTCAATGCCAATGTCAATATCAATGTGAATGTGAATGTGAATGTCCATGTGAATGTCAATGTCAATGTGAATGTGAATGTCAATGTCAATGTCAATGTCAATGTCAATGTGAATGTCAATGTGAATGTCAATGTGAATTTCAATGTGATTGTAAATGTGAATGTCAATGTGAATGTCAATGTCAATGTCAATGTCAATGTCAATGTCAATGTCAATGTCAATGTCAATGTCAATGTCAATGTCAATGTCAATGTCAATGTCAATGTCAATGTCAATGTCAATGTCAATGTCAATGTCAATGTCAATGTCAATGTCAATGTCAATAGCAATGTCAATGTCAATGTCAATGTCAATGTCAATGTCAATGTCAATGTCAATGTCAATGTCAATGTCAATGTCAATGTCAATGTCAATGTCAATGTCAATGTCAATGTCAATGTCAATGTCAATGTCAATGTCAATGTGAATGTCATTGTGAATGTGAATGTGAATGTGAATGTGAATGTGAATGTGAATGTCAATGTGAATGTGAATGTGAATGTGAATGTGAATGTCAATGTCAATGTCAATGTCAATGTCAATGTCAATGTCAATGTCAATGTCAATGACAATGTCAATGTCAATGTCAATGTCAATGTGAATGTGAATGTGAATGTGAATGTCAATGTCAATGTGAATGTGAATGTGAATGTGAATGTGAATGTCAATGTGAATGTGAATGTGAATGTGAATGTGAATGTGAATGTCAATGTGAATGTCAATGTGAATGTCAATGTGAATGTCAATGTCAATGTCAATGTCAATGTCAGTGTCAGTGTCAGTGTCAATGTCAATGTCAATGTCCATGTGAATGTGAGTGTCAATGTGAATGTGAATGTGAATGTGAATGTGAATGACAATGTCAATGTCAATGTCAATGTGAATGTCAATGCCAATGTGAATGTGAATGACAATGTCAATGTGAATGTGAATGTCAATGTCAATGTCAATGTCAATGTCAATGTCAATGTCAATGTCAATGTCAATGTCAATGTCAATGTCAACGTCAACGTCAACGTCAACGTCAACGTCAACGTCAACGTCAACGTCAACGTCAACGTCAACGTCAACGTCAACGTCAACGTCAACGTCAACGTCAACGTCAACGTCAACGTCAACGTCAACGTCAACGTCAACGTCAACGTCAACGTCAACGTCAACGTCAACGTCAATGTCAATGTCAATGTCAATGTCAATGTGAATGTCAATGTCAATGTCAATGTCAATGTCAATGTCAATGTCAATGTCAATGTCAATGTCAATGTCAATGTCAATGTCAATGTCAATGTCAATGTCAATGTCAATGTCAATGTCAATGTCAATGTCAATGTCAATGTCAATGTCAATGTCAATAGCAATGTCAATGTCAATGTCAATGTCAATGTCAATGTCAATGTCAATGTCAATGTCAATGTCAATGTCAATGTCAATGTCAATGTCAATGTCAATGTCAATGTCAATGTCAATGTCAATGTCAATGTCAATGTCAATGTCAATGTCAATGTCAATGTCAATGTCAATGTCAATGTCAATGTCAATGTGAATGTCATTGTGAATGTGAATGTGAATGTGAATGTGAATGTCAATGTGAATGTCAATGTGAATGTCAATGTCAATGTCAATGTCAATGTCAATGTCAATGTCAATGTCAATGTCAATGTCAATGTCAATGTGAATGTGAATGTGAATGTGAATGTGAATGTGAATGTGAATGTGAATGTGAATGTCAATGTCAATGTGAATGTGAATGTGAATGTGAATGTGAATGTGAATGTGAATGTGAATGTGAATGTGAATGTGAATGTGAATGTGAATGTGAATGTCAATGTGAATGTCAATGTGAATGTCAATGTGAATGTCAATGTCAATGTCAATGTCAATGTCAGTGTCAGTGTCAGTGTCAATGTCAATGTCAATGTCCATGTGAATGTGAGTGTCAATGTGAATGTGAATGTGAATGTGAATGTGAATGACAATGTCAATGTCAATGTCAATGTGAATGTCAATGCCAATGTGAATGTGAATGACAATGTCAATGTGAATGTGAATGTCAATGTCAATGTCAATGTCAATGTCAATGTCAATGTCAATGTCAATGTCAATGTCAATGTCAATGTCAACGTCAACGTCAACGTCAACGTCAACGTCAACGTCAACGTCAACGTCAACGTCAACGTCAACGTCAACGTCAACGTCAACGTCAACGTCAACGTCAACGTCAACGTCAACGTCAACGTCAATGTCAATGTCAATGTCAATGTCAATGTCAATGTCAATGTCAATGTGAATGTCAATGTCAATGTCAATGTCAATGTCAATGTCAATGTGAATGTCAATGTCAATGTCAATGTCAATGTCAATGTCAATGTCAATGTCAATGTCAATGTGAATGTCAATGTCAATGTCAATGTCAATGTCAATGTCAATGTGAATGTCAATGTCAATGTCAATGTCAATGTCAATGTCAATGTCAATGTCAATGTCAATGTCAATGTCAATGTCAATGTCAATGTCAATGTCAATGTCAATGTCAATGTCAATGTCAATGTCAATGTCAATGTCAATGTCAATGTCAATGTCAATGTCAATGTCAATGTCAATGTCAATGTCAATGTCAATGTCAATGTCAATGTCAATGTCAATGTCATTGTGAATGTGAATGTGAATGTGAATGTGAATGTCAATGTGAATGTCAATGTGAATGTCAATGTCAATGTCAATGTCAATGTCAATGTCAATGTCAATGTCAATGTCAATGTCAATGTCAATGTCAATGTGAATGTGAATGTGAATGTGAATGTGAATGTGAATGTGAATGTGAATGTGAATGTGAATGTCAATGTGAATGTGAATGTGAATGTGAATGTCAATGTCAATGTGAATGTGAATGTCAATGTCAATGTGAATGTGAATGTGAATGTCAATGTGAATGTCAATGTGAATGTGAATGTGAATGTGAATGTGAATGTGAATGTGAATGTGAATGTGAATGTCAATGTCAATGTCAATGTCAATGTCAATGTCAATGTCAATGTCAATGTCAATGACAATGTGAATGTGAATGTCAATGTCAATGTCAATGTCAATGTCAATGTGAATGTCAATGTCAATGTCAATGTGAATGTCAATGTGAATGTCAATGTGAATGTGAATGTGAATGTGAATGTGAATGTGAATGTCAATGTGAATGTGAATGTGAATGTGAATGTGAATGTGAATGTGAATGTCAATGTGAATGTGAATGTCAATATCAATGTCAATGTGAATGTCAATGTCAATGTCAATGTGAATGTCAATGTCAATGTGAATGTCAATGTCAATGTGAATGTCAATGTGAATGTCAATGTGAATGTCAATGTCAATGTCAATGTCAATGTCAATGTCAATGTCAATGTCAATGTCAATGTCAATGTCAATGTCAATGTCAATGTCAATGTCAATGTCAATGTCAATGCCAATGTCAATGCCAATGTCAATATCAATGTGAATGTGAATGTGAATGTCCATGTGAATGTCAATGTCAATGTGAATGTGAATGTCAATGTCAATGTCAATGTCAATGTCAATGTGAATGTCAATGTGAATGTCAATGTGAATTTCAATGTGATTGTAAATGTGAATGTCAATGTGAATGTCAATGTCAATGTCAATGTCAATGTCAATGTCAATGTCAATGTCAATGTCAATGTCAATGTCAATGTCAATGTCAATGTCAATGTCAATGTCAATGTCAATGTCAATGTCAATGTCAATGTCAATGTCAATGTCAATGTCAATGTCAATGTCAATAGCAATGTCAATGTCAATGTCAATGTCAATGTCAATGTCAATGTCAATGTCAATGTCAATGTCAATGTCAATGTCAATGTCAATGTCAATGTCAATGTCAATGTCAATGTCAATGTCAATGTCAATGTCAATGTCAATGTCAATGTCAATGTCAATGTCAATGTCAATGTGAATGTCATTGTGAATGTGAATGTGAATGTGAATGTGAATGTGAATGTGAATGTGAATGTCAATGTGAATGTGAATGTGAATGTGAATGTGAATGTCAATGTCAATGTCAATGTCAATGTCAATGTCAATGTCAATGTCAATGACAATGTCAATGTCAATGTCAATGTCAATGTGAATGTGAATGTGAATGTGAATGTCAATGTCAATGTGAATGTGAATGTGAATGTGAATGTGAATGTCAATGTGAATGTGAATGTGAATGTGAATGTGAATGTGAATGTGAATGTGAATGTCAATGTGAATGTCAATGTGAATGTCAATGTGAATGTCAATGTCAATGTCAATGTCAATGTCAGTGTCAGTGTCAGTGTCAATGTCAATGTCAATGTCCATGTGAATGTGAGTGTCAATGTGAATGTGAATGTGAATGTGAATGTGAATGACAATGTCAATGTCAATGTCAATGTGAATGTCAATGCCAATGTGAATGTGAATGACAATGTCAATGTGAATGTGAATGTCAATGTCAATGTCAATGTCAATGTCAATGTCAATGTCAATGTCAATGTCAATGTCAATGTCAATGTCAATGTCAACGTCAACGTCAACGTCAACGTCAACGTCAACGTCAACGTCAACGTCAACGTCAACGTCAACGTCAACGTCAACGTCAACGTCAACGTCAACGTCAACGTCAACGTCAACGTCAACGTCAACGTCAACGTCAACGTCAACGTCAACGTCAACGTCAACGTCAACGTCAATGTCAATGTCAATGTCAATGTGAATGTCAATGTCAATGTCAATGTCAATGTCAATGTCAATGTCAATGTCAATGTCAATGTCAATGTCAATGTCAATGTCAATGTCAATGTCAATGTCAATGTCAATGTCAATGTCAATGTCAATGTCAATGTCAATGTCAATGTCAATGTGAATGTGAGTGTCAATGTGAATGTGAATGACAATGTGAATGTGAATGTGAATGTCAATGTCAATGTCAATGTCAATGTCAATGTCAATGTCAATGTCAATGTCAATGTCAATGTCAATGTCAACGTCAACGTCAACGTCAACGTCAACGTCAACGTCAACGTCAACGTCAACGTCAACGTCAACGTCAACGTCAACGTCAACGTCAACGTCAACGTCAACGTCAACGTCAACGTCAACGTCAATGTCAATGTCAATGTCAATGTCAATGTCAATGTCAATGTGAATGTCAATGTCAATGTCAATGTCAATGTCAATGTCAATGTGAATGTCAATGTCAATGTCAATGTCAATGTCAATGTCAATGTCAATGTCAATGTCAATGTCAATGTCAATGTCAATGTCAATGTCAATGTCAATGTCAATGTCAATGTCAATGTCAATGTCAATCGCAATGTCAATGTCAATGTCAATGTCAATGTCAATGTCAATGTCAATTTCAATGTCAATGTCAATGTCAATGTCAATGTCAATGTCAATGTCAATGTCAATGTCAATGTCAATGTCAATGTCAATGTCAATGTCAATGTCAATGTCAATGTCAATGTCAATGTCAATGTCAATGTCAATGTCAATGTCAATGTGAATGTCATTGTGAATGTGAATGTGAATGTGAATGTGAATGTCAATGTGAATGTCAATGTGAATGTCAATGTCAATGTCAATGTCAATGTCAATGTCAATGTCAATGTCAATGTCAATGTCAATGTGAATGTGAATGTGAATGTGAATGTGAATGTGAATGTGAATGTGAATGTGAATGTGAATGTGAATGTCAATGTGAATGTGAATGTGAATGTGAATGTCAATGTCAATGTGAATGTCAATGTCAATGTGAATGTGAATGTGAATGTCAATGTGAATGTCAATGTGAATGTGAATGTGAATGTGAATGTGAATGTGAATGTGAATGTGAATGTCAATGTCAATGTCAATGTCAATGTCAATGTCAATGTCAATGTCAATGTCAATGACAATGTCAATGTCAATGTCAATGTCAATGTCAATGTCAATGTGAATGTGAATGTGAATGTCAATGTCAATGTGAATGTGAATGTGAATGTCAATGTGAATGTCAATGTGAATGTGAATGTGAATGTGAATGTGAATGTGAATGTGAATGTGAATGTCAATGTGAATGTCAATGTGAATGTCAATGTCAATGTCAATGTCAATGTCAGTGTCAGTGTCAGTGTCAATGTCAATGTCAATGTGAATGTGAGTGTCAATGTGAATGTGAATGTGAATGTGAATGTGAATGACAATGTCAATGTCAATGTCAATGTGAATGTCAATGTGAATGTGAATGTGAATGTGAATGTGAATGTGAATGTGAATGTGAATGTGAATGTGAATGTGAATGTGAATGTGAATGTGAATGTGAATGTCAATGTGAATGTGAATGTGAATGTGAATGTCAATGTCAATGTGAATGTCAATGTCAATGTGAATGTGAATGTGAATTTCAATGTGAATGTCAATGTGAATGTGAATGTGAATGTGAATGTGAATGTGAATGTGAATGTCAATGTCAATGTCAATGTCAATGTCAATGTCAATGTCAATGTCAATGACAATGTCAATGTCAATGTCAATGTGAATGTGAATGTGAATGTGAATGTGAATGTCAATGTGAATGTGAATGTGAATGTGAATGTGAATGTGAATGTCAATGTGAATGTGAATGTGAATGTGAATGTGAATGTGAATGTCAATGTGAATGTCAATGTGAATGTCAATGTGAATGTCAATGTCAATGTCAATGTCAATGTCAGTGTCAGTGTCAGTGTCAATGTCAATGTCAATGTCAATGTCAATGTCAATGTCAATGTCAATGTCAATGACAATGTCAACGTCAACGTCAACGTCAACGTCAACGTCAACGTCAACGTCAACGTCAACGTCAATGTCAATGTCAATGTCAATGTCAATGTCAATGTCAATGTCAATGTCAATGTGAATGTCAATGTCAATGTCAATGTCAATGTCAATGTCAATGTCAATGTCAATGCCAATGTCAATGCCAATGTCAATATCAATGTGAATGTGAATGTGAATGTCAATGTGAATGTCAATGTCAATGTGAATGTGAATGTCAATGTCAATGTCAATGTCAATGTCAATGTGAATGTCAATGTGAATGTCAATGTGAATTTCAATGTGATTGTAAATGTGAATGTCAATGTGAATGTCAATGTCAATGTCAATGTCAATGTCAATGTCAATGTCAATGTCAATGTCAATGTCAATGTCAATGTCAATGTCAATGTCAATGTCAATGTCAATGTCAATGTCAATGTCAATAGCAATGTCAATGTCAATGTCAATGTCAATGTCAATGTCAATGTCAATGTCAATGTCAATGTCAATGTCAATGTCAATGTCAATGTCAATGTCAATGTCAATGTCAATGTCAATGTCAATGTCAATGTCAATGTCAATGTCAATGTCAATGTCAATGTCAATGTCAATGTCAATGTCAATGTGAATGTCATTGTGAATGTGAATGTGAATGTGAATGTGAATGTCAATGTGAATGTCAATGTCAATGTCAATGTCAATGTCAATGTCAATGTCAATGTCAATGTCAATGTCAATGTCAATGTGAATGTGAATGTGAATGTGAATGTGAATGTGAATGTGAATGTGAATGTGAATGTGAATGTGAATGTGAATGTCAATGTGAATGTGAATGTGAATGTGAATGTCAATGTCAATGTGAATGTCAATGTCAATGTGAATGTGAATGTGAATGTCAATGTGAATGTCAATGTCAATGTCAATGTCAATGTCAATGTCAATGTCAATGTCAATGTCAATGTCAATGTCAATGTCAATGTCAATGTCAATGTCAATGTCAATGTCAATGTCAATGTCAATGTCAATGTCAATGTCAATAGCAATGTCAATGTCAATGTCAATGTCAATGTCAATGTCAATGTCAATGTCAATGTCAATGTCAATGTCAATGTCAATGTGAATGTCAATGTCAATGTCAATGTCAATGTCAATGTCAATGTCAATGTCAATGTCAATGTCAATGTCAATGTCAATGTCAATGTCAATGTCAATGTCAATGTCAATAGCAATGTCAATGTCAATGTCAATGTCAATGTCAATGTCAATGTCAATGTCAATGTCAATGTCAATGTCAATGTCAATGTCAATGTCAATGTCAATGTCAATGTCAATGTCAATGTCAATGTCAATGTCAATGTCAATGTCAATGTCAATGTCAATGTCAATGTCAATGTCAATGTCATTGTGAATGTGAATGTGAATGTGAATGTGAATGTCAATGTGAATGTCAATGTCAATGTCAATGTCAATGTCAATGTCAATGTCAATGTCAATGTCAATGTCAATGTCAATGTCAATGTGAATGTGAATGTGAATGTGAATGTGAATGTGAATGTGAATGTGAATGTGAATGTGAATGTGAATGTGAATGTCAATGTGAATGTCAATGTGAATGTCAATGTGAATGTCAATGTCAATGTCAATGTCAATGTCAATGTCAATGTCAATGTCAATGTCAATGTCAATGTGAATGTGAATGTGAATGTGAATGTGAATGTGAATGTGAATGTGAATGTGAATGTGAATGTCAATGTGAATGTGAATGTGAATGTGAATGTCAATGTCAATGTGAATGTCAATGTCAATGTGAATGTGAATGTGAATGTCAATGTGAATGTCAATGTGAATGTGAATGTGAATGTGAATGTGAATGTGAATGTGAATGTCAATGTCAATGTCAATGTCAATGTCAATGTCAATGTCAATGTCAATGACAATGTCAATGTCAATGTCAATGTCAATGTCAATGTGAATGTGAATGTGAATGTCAATGTCAATGTGAATGTGAATGTCAATGTCAATGTGAATGTCAATGTGAATGTGAATGTGAATGTGAATGTGAATGTGAATGTGAATGTGAATGTGAATGTGAATGTCAATGTGAATGTCAATGTGAATGTCAATGTCAATGTCAATGTCAATGTCAGTGTCAGTGTCAGTGTCAATGTCAATGTCAATGTGAATGTGAGTGTCAATGTGAATGTGAATGTGAATGTGAATGACAATGTCAATGTCAATGTCAATGTGAATGTCAATGTGAATGTCAATGTCAATGTGAATGTGAATGTGAATGTGAATGTGAATGTGAATGTGAATGTGAATGTGAATGTGAATGTGAATGTGAATGTGAATGTGAATGTGAATGTGAATGTGAATGTCAATGTCAATGTGAATGTCAATGTCAATGTGAATGTGAATGTGAATTTCAATGTGAATGTCAATGTGAATGTGAATGTGAATGTGAATGTGAATGTGAATGTGAATGTGAATGTCAATGTCAATGTCAATGTCAATGTCAATGTCAATGTCAATGTCAATGTCAATGACAATGTCAATGTCAATGTCAATGTCAATGTGAATGTGAATGTGAATGTGAATGTCAATGTGAATGTGAATGTGAATGTGAATGTGAATGTGAATGTCAATGTGAATGTGAATGTGAATGTGAATGTGAATGTGAATGTCAATGTGAATGTCAATGTGAATGTCAATGTGAATGTCAATGTCAATGTCAATGTCAATGTCAGTGTCAGTGTCAGTGTCAATGTCAATGTCAATGTCAATGTCAATGTCAATGTCAATGTCAATGTCAATGACAATGTCAACGTCAACGTCAACGTCAACGTCAACGTCAACGTCAACGTCAACGTCAACGTCAATGTCAATGTCAATGTCAATGTCAATGTCAATGTCAATGTCAATGTCAATGTGAATGTCAATGTCAATGTCAATGTCAATGTCAATGTCAATGTCAATGCCAATGTCAATGCCAATGTCAATATCAATGTGAATGTGAATGTGAATGTCCATGTGAATGTCAATGTCAATGTGAATGTGAATGTCAATGTCAATGTCAATGTCAATGTCAATGTGAATGTCAATGTGAATGTCAATGTGAATTTCAATGTGATTGTAAATGTGAATGTCAATGTGAATGTCAATGTCAATGTCAATGTCAATGTCAATGTCAATGTCAATGTCAATGTCAATGTCAATGTCAATGTCAATGTCAATGTCAATGTCAATGTCAATGTCAATGTCAATGTCAATGTCAATGTCAATAGCAATGTCAATGTCAATGTCAATGTCAATGTCAATGTCAATGTCAATGTCAATGTCAATGTCAATGTCAATGTCAATGTCAATGTCAATGTCAATGTCAATGTCAATGTCAATGTCAATGTCAATGTCAATGTCAATGTCAATGTCAATGTGAATGTCATTGTGAATGTGAATGTGAATGTGAATGTGAATGTGAATGTCAATGTCAATGTCAATGTCAATGTCAATGTCAATGTCAATGTCAATGTCAATGTCAATGTCAATGTCAATGTGAATGTGAATGTGAATGTGAATGTGAATGTGAATGTGAATGTGAATGTGAATGTGAATGTGAATGTCAATGTGAATGTGAATGTGAATGTGAATGTCAATGTCAATGTGAATGTCAATGTCAATGTGAATGTGAATGTGAATGTCAATGTGAATGTCAATGTCAATTTGAATGTGAATGTGAATGTGAATGTGAATGTGAATGTGAATGTGAATGTCAATGTCAATGTCAATGTCAATGTCAATGTCAATGACAATGTCAATGTCAATGTCAATGTCAATGTCAATGTGAATGTGAATGTGAATGTCAATGTCAATGTGAATGTGAATGTGAATGTCAATGTGAATGTCAATGTGAATGTGAATGTGAATGTGAATGTGAATGTCAATGTGAATGTCAATGTGAATGTCAATGTCACTGTCAATGTCAATGTCAGTGTCAGTGTCAGTGTCAATGTCAATGTCAATGTCAATGTGAATGTGAGTGTCAATGTGAATGTGAATGTGAATGTGAATGTGAATGACAATGTCAATGTCAATGTCAATGTGAATGTCAATGTGAATGTCAATGTCAATGTGAATGTGAATGTGAATGTGAATGTGAATGTGAATGTGAATGTGAATGTGAATGTGAATGTGAATGTGAATGTCAATGTGAATGTGAATGTGAATGTGAATGTGAATGTGAATGTCAATGTCAATGTGAATGTCAATGTCAATGTGAATGTGAATGTGAATTTCAATGTGAATGTCAATGTGAATGTGAATGTGAATGTGAATGTGAATGTGAATGTGAATGTCAATGTCAATGTCAATGTCAATGTCAATGTCAATGTCAATGTCAATGTCAATGACAATGTCAATGTCAATGTCAATGTCAATGTGAATGTGAATGTGAATGTGAATGTCAATGTCAATGTGAATGTGAATGTGAATGTGAATGTGAATGTCAATGTGAATGTGAATGTGAATGTGAATGTGAATGTGAATGTCAATGTGAATGTCAATGTGAATGTCAATGTGAATGTCAATGTCAATGTCAATGTCAATGTCAGTGTCAGTGTCAGTGTCAATGTCAATGTCAATGTCAATGTGAATGTGAGTGTCAATGTGAATGTGAATGTGAATGTGAATGTGAATGACAATGTCAATGTCAATGTCAATGTGAATGTCAATGCCAATGTGAATGTGAATGACAATGTCAATGTGAATGTGAATGTGAATGTCAATGTCAATGTCAATGTCAATGTCAATGTCAATGTCAATGTCAATGTCAATGTCAATGTCAATGTCAATGTCAATGTCAATGTCAACGTCAACGTCAACGTCAACGTCAACGTCAACGTCAACGTCAACGTCAACGTCAACGTCAACGTCAACGTCAACGTCAACGTCAACGTCAACGTCAACGTCAACGTCAACGTCAATGTCAATGTCAATGTCAATGTCAATGTCAATGTCAATGTCAATGTCAATGTGAATGTCAATGTGAATGTGAATGTAAATGTAAATGTCAATGTCAATGTCAATGTCAATGTCAATGTCAATGTCAATGTCAATGTCAATCTCAATGTCAATGTCAATGCCAAGTCAATGTCATTGTCAATGTCAATGTCAATGTCAATGTCAATGCCAATGTCAATGTCAATGTCAATGTCAGTGTCAATGTCAATGTCAATGTCAATGTCAATGTCAATGTCAATGTCAATGTCAATGTCAATGTCAATGTCAATGTCAATGTCAATGTGAATGTGAATGTGAATGTGAATGTGAATGTCAATGTGAATGTCAATGTCAATGTCAGTGTCAATGTCAATGCCAATGTCAATGTCAATGTCAATGTCAATGTCAATGTGAATTTCAATGTCAATTGGAATGTGAATGGGAATTCTATTTCTCTCTCTCTCTCTCTTTTGCTCTCTCTCTCTCTCTCTCTCTCTCTGACACTCTCTCTCTCTGACACACTCTCTCTCTCTCTCTCTCTTTCTCTCTCTCAGGAAGTTTTCAGAGAAAACCGCATTCGAAAAAGTCCATTCAATCAAAAGTTATAAGTAGAAAGTGCCCCCTCCCCCCTCTCTCTCCCTCACCCCCCCCCCCACTCTGACACTCTCTCTCTTTCTCTCTCTCGCAGGAAGGTTTTAGAGAAAACCGCATTCGAAAAAGTCCATTCAATCAAAAGTTATAGCGGAAATGTGTCCTCTCTCCCCCCCCTCTCTCTCACTCTCTCCCCCTCTCTCTCTGTCTCTCTCTCTCTTTCTCTCTTTCAGGAAGGTTTTAGAGAAAACCGCATTCGAAAAAGTCCATTCAATCAAAAGTTATCAGCAGAAACGTGCCCTCCCCCCCCTCTCTCCCTCTCGCCCCCCTCACTCTCTCTCCCTCTCACCTCCCTCTCTCTCTCTCTCTCTCTCTCTCTCTCTCTGACTCACTCTCACTTCCTCTCCTACTCTGGAAGGTTTTAGTGTAAACCGCATTCGAAAAAGTCCATTCGATCAAAAGTTATGAGCAGAAACATGCCGAAAAGAGGGTGTAAAAGTGGTTATTACGTCACAACTTTTGAACCAATCAACTTTTTCGACTGCTCTTTACTCTAAAACCTAATCCAAGAAACGCCGCGTCTAATGGTCCAAACCGCACATTTGTACGTTTAGCCGTTCTCAAGTGATGCCGTTACAAACATACAGACAGACACGATTTTATTATATACTAGCTGCTCGCGGCGTGCCTCCGGCACGCCCTCGTAGCTAGGCCCTCCGGGCGGGTTGCCCTTGCGGGCGGCGCACAGTGCGCGTACCAATGATGTCACAACTTCTGAACGACTGGACTTTCGCATGGACAGAATTTCATATCAACCAAATGATTTATTTTCTTGTATTAACTTTGAAATCACCTTAAATTTCGAAGTGTTTTATTTACATTTCGATTTTGATTGCGAGATCGATGTTAATGTACATAATGAAAACAAAGAAATGCTTTATTTCAATTGGTTTTCTGTGATATCAACATTTCTCATTGCAATGCATTATTTTTTAAAAGCATGTACGTGCTGAAGGTGTTTGTAATAATCTATTTCGTCCAATTCCATTTCGCGTTGCTCTGTAGTTCTACCTCTCTCTCTCTCTTTCTCTCTCTCTATCCCTCCCTCACTCTGTCTCAGGAAGGTTTTAGAGCAAATCCCATTCGAAAAAGTCCATTCGTTGATAAGTTACTGTCGGTGTCAGTGACAGTGACAGTGTCAATGTGAATGTATTTGTGAAAGTCAATGTGAATGTGAATGTGAATGTGAATGTGAATGTGAATGTCAATTTCAATGTGTATGTCAATGTGAATGTCAATGTCAATGTCAATGTCAATGTCAATGTCAAAGTCAATGTCAATGTCAATGTCAATGTCAATGTCAATCTCAATCTCAATGTCAATGTCAATGTCAATGTGAATGTCAAGGTGAATGTCAATCTCAATCTCAATGTCAATGTCAATGTCAATGTGAATGTCAAGGTGAATGTCAATGTCAATGTCAATGTCAATGTCAATGTCAATGTGAATGTGAATGTGAATGTGAATGTGAATGTCAATCTCAATCTCAATGTCAATGTCAATGTCAATGTCAATGTCAATGTCAATGTCAATGTCAATGTCAATGTCAATGTCAATGTCAATGTCAATGTCAATGTCAATGTCAATGTCAATGTCAATGTCAATGTCAATGTCAATGTCAATGTCAATGTCAATGTCAATGTCAATGTGAATGTCAATGTGAATGTCAATGTGAATGTCAATGTGAATGTGAATGTGAATGTGAATGTCAATGTCAATGTGAATGTGAATGTGAATGTGAATGTGAATGTCAATGTCAATGTCAATGTCAATGTCAATGTCAATGTCAATGTCAATGTCAATAGCAATGTCAATGTCAATGTCAATGTCAATGTCAATGTCAATGTCAATGTCAATGTCAATGTCAATGTCAATGTCAATGTCAATGTCAATCTCAATGTCAATGTCAATGTCAATGTCAATGTCAATGTCAATGTCAATGTCAATCTCAATGTCAATGTGAATGTCAATGTGAATGTCAATGTCAATGTGAATGACAATGTGAATGTGAATGTGAATGTCAATGTCAATGTCAATGTCAATGTCAATGTGAAATTCAATGTCAATGTGAATGACAATGTGAATGTGAATGTCAATGTCAATGTCAATGTCAATGTCAATGTCAATGTCAATGTCAATGTCAATGTCAATGTCAATGTCAATGTCAATGTCAATGTCAATGTCAATGTCAATGTCAACGTCAATGTCAATTGGAATGTGAATGTGAATTCTATCTCTCTCTCTCTCTCTCTCTGTCTGACTCACTCTCTCTCTCTTTTGCTCTCTCTCTCTCTCTCTCTCTCTCTCTCTCTCTCTCTCTCTGACTCTCTCTCTCTTTCTCTCTCTCTGGGAGTTTTCACAGAAAACCGCATTCGAAAAAGTCCATTCAATCAAAAGTTATAAGTAGAAACGTGCCCCCTCCCCCCCTCTCCCCCCTCTCTCTCTGACCCTCTCTCTCTTTCTCTCTCTCGCAGGAAGGTTTTAGAGAAAACCGCATTCGAAAAAGTCCATTCAATCAAAAGTTATAAGCAGAAATGTGTCCTCTCTCCCCCCCCTCACTCTCTCCCTCTCTCCCCCCTCTCTCTTTGACTCTCTCTCTCTCTCTCTTTCTCTCTCTCAGGAAGGTTTCAGAGAAAACCGCATTCGAAAAAGTCCATTCAATCAAAAGTTATAAGTAGAAACGTGCCCCCTCTCCCCCCTCTATCTCCCTCTCCCCCCCCCCTCTCTCTGACGCTCTCTCTCTTTCTCTCTCTCGCAGGAAGGTTTTGGAGAAAACCGCATTCGAAAAAGTCCATTCAATCAAAAGTTATAAGCAGAAATGTGCCCCCTCTCCCCCCTCTCTCTCCCTCTCACCCCCTCTCTCTCTGACTCTCTCTCTCTCTCGCTCTCTCTTTCTCTCTCTCTCAGGAAGTTTTCAGAGAAAACCGCATTCGAAAAAGTCCATTCAATCAAAAGTTATAAGTAGAAACGTGCCCCCTCTCCCCCCTCTCTCTCCCTCTCACCCCCCCCCTCTCTCCCCCCCTCTCTCTGACCCTCTCTCTCTTTCTCTCTCTCGCAGAAATGTTTTAGAGAAAACCGCATTCGAAAAAGTCTATTCAATCAAAAGTTATAAGCAGAAACGTGCCCAAAAGTGGGCGAAAAAGTGGTGATGTCACTTGTGACGTCACAACTTTTGAACCAATAGACTTTTACGAATGATCTTTACTCTAAAACCTAATCCAAGAAACGCCGCGTCTAATGGTCCAAACCGCACATTTGTACGTTTAGCCGTTCTCAAGTGATGCCGTTACAAACATACAGACATACAGACAGACACGATTTTATTATATACTAGCTGCTCGTGGCGTGCCTTCGGCACGCCCTCGTAGCTAGGCCCTCCGGGCGGGCCCCCCCCTTGTTGGTGGTGCACAATGCGCGCACCAATGTCATCACAACTTTTGAACGACCTGACTTTTGCATGGACAGAATTTCATGTCAACCAAATGATTTATTTTCGTGTATTAACTTTGAAATCACAATAGGTCTCAAGATGTTTTACTTACATTTCTATTTCGATTGCGAGATCGATGTTAATGTACACAATCAAAACAAAGAAATGCTTTATTTCAATTGGTTTTCTGTGATATCAACATTTCTCATTGCAATGCATT
>CAKAJA020000304.1:210000-247500 GCA_916610235.2 Lasioglossum morio
AGTGACAGTGTCAATGTGAATGTATTTGTGAAAGTCAATGTGAATGTGAATGTGAATGTGAATGTCAATTTCAATGTGTATGTCAATGTGAATGTCAATGTCAATGTCAATGTCAATGTCAATGTCAAAGTCAATGTCAATGTCAATGTCAATGTCAATGTCAATCTCAATCTCAATGTCAATGTCAATGTCAATGTGAATGTCAAGGTGAATGTCAATCTCAATCTCAATGTCAATGTCAATGTCAATGTGAATGTCAAGGTGAATGTCAATGTCAATGTCAATGTGAATGTGAATGTGAATGTGAATGTGAATGTGAATGTCAATGTCAATCTCAATCTCAATGTCAATGTCAATGTCAATGTCAATGTCAATGTCAATGTCAATGTCAATGTCAATGTCAATGTCAATGTCAATGTCAATGTCAATGTCAATGTCAATGTCAATGTCAATGTCAATGTCAATGTCAATGGGAATGTCAATGTCAATGTCAATGTCAATGTCAATGTCAATGTCAATGTCAATGTCAGTGTCAATGTCAATGCCAATGTCAATGTCAATGTCAATGTCAATGTCAATGTCAATGTCAATGCCAATGTGAATATGAATGACAATGTCAATGTCAACGTCAATGTCAGTTTCAGTGTCAGTGTCAGTGTGAATGTGAATGTCAATGTGAATGTCAATGTCAATGTCAATGTCAATGTCAATGTCAATGTCAATGTCAATGTGGAAGTCAATGTGAATGTCAATGCGAATGTCAATGAGAATGTCAATGTGAATGTCAATGTGAATGTGAATGTGAATGTGAATGTGAATGTCAATGTGAATGTCAATGTCAATGTCAATGTCAATGTGAATGTGAATGTGAATGTGAATGTCAATGTCAATGTGAATGTGAATGTGAATGTGAATGTGAATGTCAATGTGAATGGGAATGTGAATGTGAATGTGAATGTGAATGTCAATGTCAATGTGAATGTCAATGTCAAAGTCAATGTCAATGTCAATGTCAATGTCAATGTCAATCTCAATCTCAATGTCAATGTCAATGTCAATGTGAATGTCAAGGTGAATGTCAATCTCAATCTCAATGTCAATGTCAATGTCAATGTGAATGTCAAGGTGAATGTCAATGTCAATGTCAATGTGAATGTGAATGTGAATGTGAATGTGAATGTGAATGTCAATGTCAATCTCAATCTCAATGTCAATGTCAATGTCAATGTCAATGTCAATGTCAATGTCAATGTCAATGTCAATGTCAATGTCAATGTCAATGTCAATGTCAATGTCAATGTCAATGTCAATGTCAATGTCAATGTCAATGTCAATGTCAATGGGAATGTCAATGTCAATGTCAATGTCAATGTCAATGTCAATGTCAATGTCAATGTCAGTGTCAATGTCAATGCCAATGTCAATGTCAATGTCAATGTCAATGTCAATGTCAATGTCAATGCCAATGTGAATATGAATGACAATGTCAATGTCAACGTCAATGTCAGTTTCAGTGTCAGTGTCAGTGTGAATGTGAATGTCAATGTGAATGTCAATGTCAATGTCAATGTCAATGTCAATGTCAATGTCAATGTCAATGTGGAAGTCAATGTGAATGTCAATGTGAATGTCAATGAGAATGTCAATGTGAATGTCAATGTGAATGTGAATGTGAATGTGAATGTGAATGTCAATGTGAATGTCAATGTCAATGTCAATGTCAATGTGAATGTGAATGTGAATGTGAATGTCAATGTCAATGTGAATGTGAATGTGAATGTGAATGTGAATGTCAATGTGAATGTGAATGTGAATGTGAATGTGAATGTGAATGTCAATGTCAATGTGAATGTCAATGTGAATGTCAATGTGAATGTCAATGTGAATGTCAATGTGAATTTCAATGTGAATTTCAATGTGAATGTCAATGTCAATGTCAATGTCAGTGTCAATGTCAATGCCAATGTCAATGTCAATGTCAATGTGAATGTCAATGTCAATGTGAATGTCAATGTGAATGTCAATGTGAATGTCAATGTGAATGTCAATGTGAATTTCAATGTGAATGTCAATGTCAATGTCAGTGTCAATGTCAATGCCAATGTCAATGTCAATGTCAATGTCAATGTCAATGTGAATTTCAATGTCAATTGGAATGTGAATGGGAATTCTATTTCTCTCTCTCTCTCTCTTTTGCTCTCTCTCTCTCTCTCTCTCTCTCTCTCTGACACTCTCTCTCTCTGACACACTCTCTCTCTCTCTCTCTCTTTCTCTCTCTCAGGAAGTTTTCAGAGAAAACCGCATTCGAAAAAGTCCATTCAATCAAAAGTTATAAGTAGAAAGTGCCCCCTCCCCCCTCTCTCTCCCTCACCCCCCCCCCCACTCTGACACTCTCTCTCTTTCTCTCTCTCTCAGGAAGGTTTTAGAGAAAACCGCATTCGAAAAAGTCCATTCAATCAAAAGTTATAGCGGAAATGTGTCCTCTCTCTCTCTCTGACACTCTCTCTCTCTGACACACTCTCTCTCTCTCTCTCTTTCTCTCTTTCAGGAAGGTTTTAGAGAAAACCGCATTCGAAAAAGTCCATTCAATCAAAAGTTATCAGCAGAAACGTGCCCTCCCCCCCCTCTCTCCCTCTCGCCCCCCTCACTCTCTCTCCCTCTCACCTCCCTCTCTCTCTCTCTCTCTCTCTCTCTCTCTCTCTGACTCACTCTCACTTCCTCTCCTACTCTGGAAGGTTTTAGTGTAAACCGCATTCGAAAAAGTCCATTCGATCAAAAGTTATGAGCAGAAACATGCCGAAAAGAGGGTGTAAAAGTGGTTATTACGTCACAACTTTTGAACCAATCAACTTTTTCGACTGCTCTTTACTCTAAAACCTAATCCAAGAAACGCCGCGTCTAATGGTCCAAACCGCACATTTGTACGTTTAGCCGTTCTCAAGTTATGCCGTTACAAACATACAGACAGACACGATTTTATTATATACTAGCTGCTCGCGGCGTGCCTCCGGCACGCCCTCGTAGCTAGGCCCTCCGGGCGGGTTGCCCTTGCGGGCGGCGCACAGTGCGCGTACCAATGATGTCACAACTTCTGAACGACTGGACTTTCGCATGGACAGAATTTCATATCAACCAAATGATTTATTTTCTTGTATTAACTTTGAAATCACCTTAAATTTCGAAGTGTTTTATTTACATTTCGATTTTGATTGCGAGATCGATGTTAATGTACATAATGAAAACAAAGAAATGCTTTATTTCAATTGGTTTTCTGTGATATCAACATTTCTCATTGCAATGCATTATTTTTTAAAAGCATGTACGTGCTGAAGGTGTTTGTAATAATCTATTTCGTCCAATTCCATTTCGCGTTGCTCTGTAGTTCTACCTCTCTCTCTCTCTTTCTCTCTCTCTATCCCTCCCTCACTCTGTCTCAGGAAGGTTTTAGAGCAAATCCCATTCGAAAAAGTCCATTCGTTGATAAGTTACTGTCGGTGTCAGTGACAGTGACAGTGTCAATGTGAATGTATTTGTGAAAGTCAATGTGAATGTGAATGTGAATGTGAATGTGAATGTGAATGTCAATTTCAATGTGTATGTCAATGTGAATGTCAATGTCAATGTCAATGTCAATGTCAATGTCAAAGTCAATGTCAATGTCAATGTCAATGTCAATGTCAATCTCAATCTCAATGTCAATGTCAATGTCAATGTGAATGTCAAGGTGAATGTCAATCTCAATCTCAATGTCAATGTCAATGTCAATGTGAATGTCAAGGTGAATGTCAATGTCAATGTCAATGTCAATGTCAATGTCAATGTCAATGTGAATGTGAATGTGAATGTGAATGTCAATCTCAATCTCAATGTCAATGTCAATGTCAATGTCAATGTCAATGTCAATGTCAATGTCAATGTCAATGTCAATGTCAATGTCAATGTCAATGTCAATGTCAATGTCAATGTCAATGTCAATGTCAATGTCAATGTCAATGTCAATGTGAATGTCAATTTGAATGTCAATGTGAATGTGAATGTGAATGTCAATGTCAATGTCAATGTGAATGTGAATGTGAATGTGAATGTGAATGTCAATGTCAATGTCAATGTCAATGTCAATGTCAATGTCAATGTCAATAGCAATGTCAATGTCAATGTCAATGTCAATGTCAATGTCAATGTCAATGTCAATGTCAATGTCAATGTCAATGTCAATGTCAATGTCAATGTCAATCTCAATGTCAATGTCAATGTCAATGTCAATGTCAATGTCAATGTCAATGTCAATGTCAATGTCAATGTCAATGTGAATGTCAATGTGAATGTCAATGTCAATGTGAATGACAATGTGAATGTGAATGTGAATGTCAATGTCAATGTCAATGTCAATGTCAATGTGAAATTCAATGTCAATGTGAATGACAATGTGAATGTGAATGTCAATGTCAATGTCAATGTCAATGTCAATGTCAATGTCAATGTCAATGTCAATGTCAATGTCAATGTCAATGTCAATGTCAATGTCAATGTCAATGTCAATGTCAACGTCAATGTCAATTGGAATGTGAATGTGAATTCTATCTCTCTCTCTCTCTCTCTGTCTGACTCACTCTCTCTCTCTTTTGCTCTCTCTCTCTCTCTCTCTCTCTCTCTCTCTCTCTGACTCTCTCTCTCTTTCTCTCTCTCTGGGAGTTTTCACAGAAAACCGCATTCGAAAAAGTCCATTCAATCAAAAGTTATAAGTAGAAACGTGCCCCCTCCCCCCCTCTCCCCCCCTCTCTCTCTGACCCTCTCTCTCTTTCTCTCTCTCGCAGGAAGGTTTTAGAGAAAACCGCATTCGAAAAAGTCCATTCAATCAAAAGTTATAAGCAGAAATGTGTCCTCTCTCCCCCCCCCTCACTCTCTCCCTCTCTCCCCCCTCTCTCTTTGACTCTCTCTCTCTCTCTCTTTCTCTCTCTCAGGAAGGTTTCAGAGAAAACCGCATTCGAAAAAGTCCATTCAATCAAAAGTTATAAGTAGAAACGTGCCCCCTCTCCCCCCTCTATCTCCCTCTCCACCCCCTCTCTCTGACGCTCTCTCTCTTTCTCTCTCTCGCAGGAAGGTTTTGGAGAAAACCGCATTCGAAAAAGTCCATTCAATCAAAAGTTATAAGCAGAAATGTGCCCCCTCTCCCCCCTCTCTCTCCCTCTCACCCCCTCTCTCTCTGACTCTCTCTCTCTCTCGCTCTCTCTTTCTCTCTCTCTCAGGAAGTTTTCAGAGAAAACCGCATTCGAAAAAGTCCATTCAATCAAAAGTTATAAGTAGAAACGTGCCCCCTCTCCCCCCTCTCTCTCCCTCTCACCCCCCCCTCTCTCCCCCCCTCTCTCTGACCCTCTCTCTCTTTCTCTCTCTCGCAGAAATGTTTTAGAGAAAACCGCATTCGAAAAAGTCTATTCAATCAAAAGTTATAAGCAGAAACGTGCCCAAAAGTGGGCGAAAAAGTGGTGATGTCACTTGTGACGTCACAACTTTTGAACCAATAGACTTTTACGAATGATCTTTACTCTAAAACCTAATCCAAGAAACGCCGCGTCTAATGGTCCAAACCGCACATTTGTACGTTTAGCCGTTCTCAAGTGATGCCGTTACAAACATACAGACATACAGACAGACACGATTTTATTATATACTAGCTGCTCGTGGCGTGCCTTCGGCACGCCCTCGTAGCTAGGCCCTCCGGGCGGGCCCCCCCCTTGTTGGTGGTGCACAATGCGCGCACCAATGTCATCACAACTTTTGAACGACCTGACTTTTGCATGGACAGAATTTCATGTCAACCAAATGATTTATTTTCGTGTATTAACTTTGAAATCACAATAGGTCTCAAGATGTTTTACTTACATTTCTATTTCGATTGCGAGATCGATGTTAATGTACACAATCAAAACAAAGAAATGCTTTATTTCAATTGGTTTTCTGTGATATCAACATTTCTCATTGCAATGCATTATTTTTTAAAAGCATGTACGTGCTGAAGGTGTTTGTCATAATCTATTACGTCCAATTCCATTTCGCGTTGCTCTGTAGTTTACCTCTCTCTCTCTCTTTCTCTCTCTCTATCCCTCCCTCACTCTGTCTCTGAAACGTTTTAGAGCAAATCCCATTCGAAAAAGTCCATTCGTTGATAAGTTACTGTCGGTGTCAGTGACAGTGACAGTGTCAATGTGAATGTATTTGTGAAAGTCAATGTGAATGTGAATGTGAATGTGAATGTCAATGTCAATGTCAATGTCAATGTCAATGTGAATGTCAATGTCAATGTCAATGTGAATGTCAATGTGAATGTCAATGTGAATGTGAATGTGAAGGTGAATGTGAATGTGAATGTCAATGTGAATGTGAATGTGAATGTGAATGTGAATGTGAATGTGAATGTCAATGTGAATGTGAATGTCAATGTCAATGTCAATGTGAATGTCAATGTCAATGTCAATGTGAATGTCAATGTCAATGTGAATGTCAATGTCAATGTGAATGTCAATGTGAATGTCAATGTGAATGTCAATGTCAATGTCAATGTCAATGTCAATGTCAATGTCAATGTCAATGTCAATGTCAATGTCAATGTCAATGTCAATGTCAATGTCAATGTCAATGTCAATGCCAATGTCAATGCCAATGTCAATGCCAATGTCAATATCAATGTGAATGTGAATGTGAATGTCCATGTGAATGTCAATGTGAATGTGAATGTGAATGTCAATGTCAATGTCAATGTCAATGTCAATGTGAATGTCAATGTGAATGTCAATGTGAATTTCAATGTGATTGTAAATGTGAATGTCAATGTGAATGTCAATGTCAATGTCAATGTCAATGTCAATGTCAATGTCAATGTCAATGTCAATGTCAATGTCAATGTCAATGTCAATGTCAATGTCAATGTCAATGTCAATGTCAATGTCAATGTCAATGTCAATGTCAATGTCAATGTCAATGTCAATGTCAATGTCAATGTCAATGTCAATGTCAATGTCAATGTCAATGTCAATGTCAATGTCAATGTCAATGTGAATGTCAATGTCAATGTCAATGTCAATGTCAATGTCAATGTCAATGTCAATGTCAATGTCAATGTCAATGTCAATGTCAATGTCATTGTGAATGTGAATGTGAATGTGAATGTGAATGTCAATGTGAATGTCAATGTGAATGTCAATGTCAATGTCAATGTCAATGTCAATGTCAATGTCAATGTCAATGTCAATGTCAATGTGAATGTGAATGTGAATGTGAATG
The DNA here is from genome assembly GCA_916610235.2 of Lasioglossum morio. NCBI lineage: Eukaryota > Metazoa > Arthropoda > Insecta > Hymenoptera > Halictidae > Lasioglossum > Lasioglossum morio. Next base: position 217,279 of record CAKAJA020000304.1, read on the forward strand.
TGAATGTGAATGTGAATGTGAATGTGAATGTGAATGTCAATGTGAATGTGAATGTGAATGTCAATGTGAATGTCAATGTGAATGTCAATGTCAATGTGAATGTGAATGTGAATGTCAATGTGAATGTCAATGTGAATGTGAATGTGAATGTGAATGTGAATGTGAATGTGAATGTGAATGTGAATGTCAATGTCAATGTCAATGTCAATGTCAATGTCAATGACAATGTCAATGTCAATGTCAATGTCAATGTCAATGTGAATGTGAATGTGAATGTCAATGTCAATGTGAATGTGAATGTGAATGTCAATGTGAATGTCAATGTGAATGTGAATGTGAATGTGAATGTGAATGTGAATGTGAATGTGAATGTCAATGTGAATGTCAATGTGAATGTCAATGTCAATGTCAATGTCAATGTCAGTGTCAGTGTCAGTGTCAATGTCAATGTCAATGTCAATGTGAATGTGAGTGTCAATGTGAATGTGAATGTGAATGTGAATGTGAATGACAATGTCAATGTCAATGTCAATGTGAATGTGAATGTGAATGTGAATGTGAATGTGAATGTGAATGTGAATGTGAATGTGAATGTGAATGTGAATGTGAATGTGAATGTGAATGTGAATGTCAATGTGAATGTGAATGTGAATGTGAATGTCAATGTCAATGTGAATGTCAATGTCAATGTGAATGTGAATGTGAATTTCAATGTGAATGTGAATGTGAATGTGAATGTGAATGTGAATGTGAATGTGAATGTGAATGTCAATGTCAATGTCAATGTCAATGTCAATGTCAATGTCAATGACAATGTCAATGTCAATGTCAATGTCAATGTGAATGTGAATGTGAATGTGAATGTCAATGTCAATGTGAATGTGAATGTGAATGTGAATGTGAATGTGAATGTCAATGTGAATGTCAATGTGAATGTCAATGTGAATGTCAATGTCAATGTCAATGTCAATGTCAGTGTCAGTGTCAGTGTCAATGTCAATGTCAATGTCCATGTGAATGTGAGTGTCAATGTGAATGTGAATGTGAATGTGAATGTGAATGACAATGTCAATGTCAATGTCAATGTGAATGTCAATGCCAATGTGAATGTGAATGACAATGTCAATGTGAATGTGAATGTGAATGTCAATGTCAATGTCAATGTCAATGTCAATGTCAATGTCAATGTCAATGTCAATGTCAATGTCAATGTCAACGTCAACGTCAACGTCAACGTCAACGTCAACGTCAACGTCAACGTCAACGTCAACGTCAACGTCAACGTCAACGTCAACGTCAACGTCAACGTCAACGTCAATGTCAATGTCAATGTCAATGTCAATGTCAATGTCAATGTCAATGTCAATGTGAATGTCAATGTCAATGTCAATGTCAATGTCAATGTCAATGTGAATGTCAATGTGAATGTCAATGTCAATGTCAATGTCAATGTCAATGTCAATGTCAATGTCAATGTCAATGTCAATGTCAATGTCAATGTCAATGTCAATGTCAATGTCAATGTCAATGTCAATAGCAATGTCAATGTCAATGTCAATGTCAATGTCAATGTCAATGTCAATGTCAATGTCAATGTCAATGTCAATGTCAATGTCAATGTCAATGTCAATGTCAATGTCAATGTCAATGTCAATGTCAATGTCAATGTCAATGTCAATGTCAATGTCAATGTCAATGTCAATGTCAATGTCAATGTCAATGTCAATGTCAATGTCAATGTGAATGTCATTGTGAATGTGAATGTGAATGTGAATGTGAATGTCAATGTGAATGTCAATGTGAATGTCAATGTCAATGTCAATGTCAATGTCAATGTCAATGTCAATGTCAATGTCAATGTGAATGTGAATGTGAATGTGAATGTGAATGTGAATGTGAATGTGAATGTCAATGTGAATGTGAATGTGAATGTGAATGTGAATGTCAATGTGAATGTGAATGTGAATGTGAATGTGAATGTAAATGTGAATGTCAATGTGAATGTCAATGTGAATGTCAATGTGAATGTCAATGTCAATGTCAATGTCAATGTCAGTGTCAGTGTCAGTGTCAGTGTCAATGTCAATGTCAATGTCCATGTGAATGTGAGTGTCAATGTGAATGTGAATGTGAATGTGAATGTGAATGACAATGTCAATGTCAATGTCAATGTGAATGTCAATGCCAATGTGAATGTGAATGACAATGTCAATGTGAATGTGAATGTCAATGTCAATGTCAATGTCAATGTCAATGTCAATGTCAATGTCAATGTCAATGTCAATGTCAATGTCAACGTCAACGTCAACGTCAACGTCAACGTCAACGTCAACGTCAACGTCAACGTCAACGTCAACGTCAACGTCAACGTCAACGTCAACGTCAACGTCAATGTCAATGTCAATGTCAATGTCAATGTCAATGTCAATGTCAATGTCAATGTGAATGTCAATGTCAATGTCAATGTCAATGTGAATGTGAATGTCAATGTGAATGTCAATGTGAATGTGAATGTGAATGTGAATGTGAATGTGAATGTGAATGTGAATGTGAATGTGAATGTCAATGTGAATGTCAATGTGAATGTGAATGTCAATGTCAATGTCAATGTCAGTGTCAGTGTCAGTGTCAATGTCAATGTCAATGTGAATGTGAGTGTCAATGTGAATGTGAATGTGAATGTGAATGTGAATGACAATGTCAATGTCAATGTCAATGTGAATGTCAATGTGAATGTCAATGTCAATGTCAATGTGAATGTGAATGTGAATGTGAATGTGAATGTGAATGTGAATGTGAATGTGAATGTGAATGTCAATGTGAATGTGAATGTGAATGTGAATGTCAATGTGAATGTCAATGTCAATGTGAATGTGAATGTGAATTTCAATGTGAATGTCAATGTGAATGTGAATGTGAATGTGAATGTGAATGTGAATGTGAATGTGAATGTCAATGTCAATGTCAATGTCAATGTCAATGTCAATGTCAATGACAATGTCAATGTCAATGTCAATGTCAATGTGAATGTGAATGTGAATGTGAATGTCAATGTCAATGTGAATGTGAATGTGAATGTGAATGTGAATGTCAATGTGAATGTGAATGTGAATGTGAATGTGAATGTGAATGTCAATGTGAATGTCAATGTGAATGTCAATGTGAATGTCAATGTCAATGTCAATGTCAATGTCAGTGTCAGTGTCAGTGTCAATGTCAATGTCAATGTCAATGTCAATGTCAATGTCAATGTCAATGTCAATGTCAATGTCAATGTCAACGTCAACGTCAACGTCAACGTCAACGTCAACGTCAACGTCAACGTCAACGTCAATGTCAATGTCAATGTCAATGTCAATGTCAATGTCAATGTCAATGTCAATGTGAATGTCAATGTCAATGTCAATGTCAATGTCAATGTCAATGTCAATGCCAATGTCAATGCCAATGTCAATATCAATGTGAATGTGAATGTGAATGTCCATGTGAATGTCAATGTCAATGTGAATGTGAATGTGAATGTCAATGTCAATGTCAATGTCAATGTCAATGTGAATGTCAATGTGAATGTCAATGTGAATTTCAATGTGATTGTAAATGTGAATGTCAATGTGAATGTCAATGTCAATGTCAATGTCAATGTCAATGTCAATGTCAATGTCAATGTCAATGTCAATGTCAATGTCAATGTCAATGTCAATGTCAATGTCAATGTCAATGTCAATGTCAATGTCAATGTCAATGTCAATGTCAATGTCAATGTCAATGTCAATGTCAATGTCAATGTCAATGTCAATGTCAATGTCAATGTCAATGTCAATGTCAATGTCAATGTCAATGTCAATGTCAATGTCAATGTCAATGTCAATGTCAATGTCAATGTCAATGTCAATGTCAATGTCAATGTCAATGTCAATGTCAATGTCAATGTCATTGTGAATGTGAATGTGAATGTGAATGTGAATGTCAATGTGAATGTCAATGTCAATGTCAATGTCAATGTCAATGTCAATGTCAATGTCAATGTCAATGTCAATGTGAATGTGAATGTGAATGTGAATGTGAATGTGAATGTGAATGTGAATGTGAATGTGAATGTGAATGTGAATGTCAATGTGAATGTGAATGTGAATGTCAATGTCAATGTCAATGTCAATGTCAATGTCAATGTCAATGTGAATGTCAATGTCAATGTCAATGTCAATGTCAATGTCAATGTGAATGTCAATGTCAATGTCAATGTCAATGTCAATGTCAATGTCAATGTCAATGTCAATGTCAATGTCAATGTCAATGTCAATGTCAATGTCAATGTCAATGTCAATGTCAATGTCAATGTCAATGTCAATGTCAATAGCAATGTCAATGTCAATGTCAATGTCAATGTCAATGTCAATGTCAATGTCAATGTCAATGTCAATGTCAATGTCAATGTCAATGTCAATGTCAATGTCAATGTCAATGTCAATGTCAATGTCAATGTCAATGTCAATGTCAATGTCAATGTCAATGTCAATGTCAATGTCAATGTCAATGTCAATGTCAATGTCAATGTGAATGTCATTGTGAATGTGAATGTGAATGTGAATGTGAATGTCAATGTGAATGTCAATGTGAATGTCAATGTCAATGTCAATGTCAATGTCAATGTCAATGTCAATGTCAATGTCAATGTCAATGTGAATGTGAATGTGAATGTGAATGTGAATGTGAATGTGAATGTGAATGTGAATGTGAATGTCAATGTGAATGTGAATGTGAATGTGAATGTGAATGTCAATGTGAATGTGAATGTGAATGTGAATGTGAATGTAAATGTGAATGTCAATGTGAATGTCAATGTGAATGTCAATGTGAATGTCAATGTCAATGTCAATGTCAATGTCAGTGTCAGTGTCAGTGTCAATGTCAATGTCAATGTCCATGTGAATGTGAGTGTCAATGTGAATGTGAATGTGAATGTGAATGTGAATGACAATGTCAATGTCAATGTCAATGTGAATGTCAATGCCAATGTGAATGTGAATGACAATGTCAATGTGAATGTGAATGTCAATGTCAATGTCAATGTCAATGTCAATGTCAATGTCAATGTCAATGTCAATGTCAATGTCAATGTCAACGTCAACGTCAACGTCAACGTCAACGTCAACGTCAACGTCAACGTCAACGTCAACGTCAACGTCAACGTCAACGTCAACGTCAACGTCAACGTCAATGTCAATGTCAATGTCAATGTCAATGTCAATGTCAATGTCAATGTCAATGTGAATGTCAATGTCAATGTCAATGTCAATGTGAATGTGAATGTCAATGTGAATGTCAATGTGAATGTGAATGTGAATGTGAATGTGAATGTGAATGTGAATGTGAATGTGAATGTCAATGTGAATGTCAATGTGAATGTGAATGTCAATGTCAATGTCAATGTCAGTGTCAGTGTCAGTGTCAATGTCAATGTCAATGTGAATGTGAGTGTCAATGTGAATGTGAATGTGAATGTGAATGTGAATGACAATGTCAATGTCAATGTCAATGTGAATGTCAATGTGAATGTCAATGTCAATGTCAATGTGAATGTGAATGTGAATGTGAATGTGAATGTGAATGTGAATGTGAATGTGAATGTGAATGTCAATGTGAATGTGAATGTGAATGTGAATGTCAATGTCAATGTGAATGTCAATGTCAATGTGAATGTGAATGTGAATTTCAATGTGAATGTCAATGTGAATGTGAATGTGAATGTGAATGTGAATGTGAATGTGAATGTGAATGTCAATGTCAATGTCAATGTCAATGTCAATGTCAATGTCAATGACAATGTCAATGTCAATGTCAATGTCAATGTGAATGTGAATGTGAATGTGAATGTCAATGTCAATGTGAATGTGAATGTGAATGTGAATGTGAATGTCAATGTGAATGTGAATGTGAATGTGAATGTGAATGTGAATGTCAATGTGAATGTCAATGTGAATGTCAATGTGAATGTCAATGTCAATGTCAATGTCAATGTCAGTGTCAGTGTCAGTGTCAATGTCAATGTCAATGTCAATGTCAATGTCAATGTCAATGTCAATGTCAATGTCAATGACAATGTCAACGTCAACGTCAACGTCAACGTCAACGTCAACGTCAACGTCAACGTCAACGTCAATGTCAATGTCAATGTCAATGTCAATGTCAATGTCAATGTCAATGTCAATGTGAATGTCAATGTCAATGTCAATGTCAATGTCAATGTCAATGTCAATGCCAATGTCAATGCCAATGTCAATATCAATGTGAATGTGAATGTGAATGTGAATGTGAATGTCAATGTCAATGTCAATGTCAATGTCAATGTGAATGTCAATGTGAATGTCAATGTGAATTTCAATGTGATTGTAAATGTGAATGTCAATGTGAATGTCAATGTCAATGTCAATGTCAATGTCAATGTCAATGTCAATGTCAATGTCAATGTCAATGTCAATGTCAATGTCAATGTCAATGTCAATGTCAATGTCAATGTCAATGTCAATGTCAATGTCAATGTCAATGTCAATGTCAATGTCAATGTCAATGTCAATGTCAATGTCAATGTCAATGTCAATGTCAATGTCAATGTCAATGTCAATGTCAATGTCAATGTCAATGTCAATGTCAATGTCAATGTCAATGTCAATGTCAATGTCAATGTCAATGTCAATGTCAATGTCAATGTCAATGTCAATGTCAATGTCATTGTGAATGTGAATGTGAATGTGAATGTGAATGCCAATGTGAATGTCAATGTCAATGTCAATGTCAATGTCAATGTCAATGTCAATGTCAATGTCAATGTCAATGTCAATGTGAATGTGAATGTGAATGTGAATGTGAATGTGAATGTGAATGTGAATGTGAATGTGAATGTCAATGTGAATGTGAATGTGAATGTGAATGTCAATGTCAATGTGAATGTCAATGTCAATGTGAATGTGAATGTGAATGTCAATGTGAATGTCAATGTCAATGTCAATGTCAATGTCAATGTCAATGTCAATGTCAATGTCAATGTCAATGTCAATGTCAATGTCAATGTCAATGTCAATGTCAATGTCAATGTCAATGTCAATGTCAATGTCAATGTCAATGTCAATGTCAATGTCAATGTCAATGTCAATGTCAATGTCAATGTCAATGTCAATGTCAATGTCAATGTCAATGTCAATGTCAATGTCAATGTCAATGTCAATGTCAATGTCAATGTCAATGTCAATGTCAATGTCAATGTCAATGTCAATGTCAATGTCAATGTCAATGTCAATGTCAATGTCAATGTCAATGTCAATGTCAATGTGAATGTCATTGTGAATGTCAATGTCAATGTCCATGTGAATGTGAGTGTCAATGTGAATGTGAATGTGAATGTGAATGTGAATGACAATGTCAATGTCAATGTCAATGTGAATGTCAATGCCAATGTGAATGTGAATGACAATGTCAATGTGAATGTGAATGTCAATGTCAATGTCAATGTCAATGTCAATGTCAATGTCAATGTCAATGTCAATGTCAATGTCAATGTCAATGTCAACGTCAACGTCAACGTCAACGTCAACGTCAACGTCAACGTCAACGTCAACGTCAACGTCAACGTCAACGTCAACGTCAACGTCAACGTCAACGTCAACGTCAATGTCAATGTCAATGTCAATGTCAATGTCAATGTCAATGTCAATGTGAATGTCAATGTCAATGTCAATGTCAATGTCAATGTCAATGTCAATGTCAATGTCAATGTCAATGTCAATGTCAATGTCAATGTCAATGTCAATGTCAATGTCAATGTCAATGTCAATGTCAATGTCAATGTCAATGTCAATGTCAATGTCAATGTCAATGTCAATGTCAATAGCAATGTCAATGTCAATGTCAATGTCAATGTCAATGTCAATGTCAATGTCAATGTCAATGTCAATGTCAATGTCAATGTCAATGTCAATGTCAATGTCAATGTCAATGTCAATGTCAATGTCAATGTCAATGTCAATGTCAATGTCAATGTCAATGTCAATGTCAATGTCAATGTCAATGTCAATGTCAATGTCAATGTCAATGTCAATGTCAATGTCAATGTCAATGTGAATGTCATTGTGAATGTGAATGTGAATGTGAATGTGAATGTCAATGTGAATGTCAATGTGAATGTCAATGTCAATGTCAATGTCAATGTCAATGTCAATGTCAATGTCAATGTCAATGTGAATGTGAATGTGAATGTGAATGTGAATGTGAATGTGAATGTGAATGTGAATGTGAATGTGAATGTCAATGTGAATGTGAATGTGAATGTGAATGTGAATGTCAATGTGAATGTGAATGTGAATGTGAATGTGAATGTGAATGTGAATGTCAATGTGAATGTCAATGTGAATGTCAATGTGAATGTCAATGTCAATGTCAATGTCAATGTCAGTGTCAGTGTCAGTGTCAATGTCAATGTCAATGTCCATGTGAATGTGAGTGTCAATGTGAATGTGAATGTGAATGTGAATGTGAATGACAATGTCAATGTCAATGTCAATGTGAATGTCAATGCCAATGTGAATGTGAATGACAATGTCAATGTGAATGTGAATGTCAATGTCAATGTCAATGTCAATGTCAATGTCAATGTCAATGTCAATGTCAATGTCAATGTCAATGTCAACGTCAACGTCAACGTCAACGTCAACGTCAACGTCAACGTCAACGTCAACGTCAACGTCAACGTCAACGTCAACGTCAACGTCAACGTCAACGTCAACGTCAACGTCAACGTCAACGTCAACGTCAATGTCAATGTCAATGTCAATGTCAATGTCAATGTCAATGTCAATGTCAATGTGAATGTCAATGTCAATGTCAATGTGAATGTGAATGTGAATGTCAATGTGAATGTCAATGTGAATGTGAATGTGAATGTGAATGTGAATGTGAATGTGAATGTGAATGTGAATGTCAATGTGAATGTCAATGTGAATGTGAATGTCAATGTCAATGTCAATGTCAGTGTCAGTGTCAGTGTCAATGTCAATGTCAATGTGAATGTGAGTGTCAATGTGAATGTGAATGTGAATGTGAATGTGAATGACAATGTCAATGTCAATGTCAATGTGAATGTCAATGTGAATGTCAATGTCAATGTGAATGTGAATGTGAATGTGAATGTGAATGTGAATGTGAATGTGAATGTGAATGTGAATGTGAATGTCAATGTGAATGTGAATGTGAATGTGAATGTCAATGTCAATGTGAATGTCAATGTCAATGTGAATGTGAATGTGAATTTCAATGTGAATGTCAATGTGAATGTGAATGTGAATGTGAATGTGAATGTGAATGTCAATGTCAATGTCAATGTCAATGTCAATGTCAATGTCAATGTCAATGTCAATGACAATGTCAATGTCAATGTCAATGTCAATGTGAATGTGAATGTGAATGTGAATGTCAATGTCAATGTGAATGTGAATGTGAATGTGAATGTGAATGTCAATGTGAATGTGAATGTGAATGTGAATGTGAATGTGAATGTCAATGTGAATGTCAATGTGAATGTCAATGTGAATGTCAATGTCAATGTCAATGTCAATGTCAGTGTCAGTGTCAGTGTCAATGTCAATGTCAATGTCAATGTCAATGTCAATGTCAATGTCAATGTCAATGTCAATGACAATGTCAACGTCAACGTCAACGTCAACGTCAACGTCAACGTCAACGTCAACGTCAACGTCAATGTCAATGTCAATGTCAATGTCAATGTCAATGTCAATGTCAATGTCAATGTGAATGTCAATGTCAATGTCAATGTCAATGTCAATGTCAATGTCAATGCCAATGTCAATGCCAATGTCAATATCAATGTGAATGTGAATGTGAATGTCCATGTGAATGTCAATGTCAATGTGAATGTGAATGTCAATGTCAATGTCAATGTCAATGTCAATGTGAATGTCAATGTGAATGTCAATGTGAATTTCAATGTGATTGTAAATGTGAATGTCAATGTCAATGTCAATGTCAATGTCAATGTCAATGTCAATGTCAATGTCAATGTCAATGTCAATGTCAATGTCAATGTCAATGTCAATGTCAATGTCAATGTCAATGTCAATGTCAATGTCAATGTCAATGTCAATGTCAATGTCAATGTCAATGTCAATGTCAATGTCAATGTCAATGTCAATGTCAATGTCAATGTCAATGTCAATGTCAATGTCAATGTCAATGTCAATGTCAATGTCATTGTGAATGTGAATGTGAATGTGAATGTGAATGTGAATGTGAATGTCAATGTCAATGTCAATGTCAATGTCAATGTCAATGTCAATGTCAATGTCAATGTCAATGTCAATGTCAATGTGAATGTGAATGTGAATGTGAATGTGAATGTGAATGTGAATGTGAATGTGAATGTGAATGTGAATGTCAATGTGAATGTGAATGTGAATGTGAATGTCAATGTCAATGTGAATGTCAATGTCAATGTGAATGTGAATGTGAATGTCAATGTGAATGTCAATGTCAATGTCAATGTCAATGTCAATGTCAATGTCAATGTCAATGTCAATGTCAATGTCAATGTCAATGTCAATGTCAATGTCAATGTCAATGTCAATGTCAATGTCAATGTCAATGTCAATGTCAATGTCAATAGCAATGTCAATGTCAATGTCAATGTCAATGTCAATGTCAATGTCAATGTCAATGTCAATGTCAATGTCAATGTCAATGTCAATGTCAATGTCAATGTCAATGTCAATGTCAATGTCAATGTCAATGTCAATGTCAATGTCAATGTCAATGTCAATGTCAATGTCAATGTCAATGTCAATGTCAATGTCAATGTCAATGTGAATGTCATTGTGAATGTGAATGTGAATGTGAATGTGAATGTCAATGTGAATGTCAATGTGAATGTCAATGTGAATGTCAATGTGAATGTCAATGTCAATGTCAATGTCAATGTCAATGTCAATGTCAATGTCAATGTCAATGTCAATGTCAATGTGAATGTGAATGTGAATGTGAATGTGAATGTGAATGTGAATGTGAATGTGAATGTGAATGTGAATGTGAATGTCAATGTCAATGTGAATGTGAATGTGAATGTCAATGTCAATGTGAATGTCAATGTCAATGTGAATGTGAATGTGAATGTCAATGTGAATGTCAATGTGAATGTGAATGTGAATGTGAATGTGAATGTGAATGTGAATGTGAATGTCAATGTCAATGTCAATGTCAATGTCAATGTCAATGTCAATGTCAATGACAATGTCAATGTCAATGTCAATGTCAATGTCAATGTGAATGTGAATGTGAATGTCAATGTCAATGTGAATGTGAATGTCAATGTCAATGTGAATGTCAATGTGAATGTGAATGTGAATGTGAATGTGAATGTGAATGTGAATGTGAATGTGAATGTCAATGTGAATGTCAATGTGAATGTCAATGTCAATGTCAATGTCAATGTCAGTGTCAGTGTCAGTGTCAATGTCAATGTCAATGTGAATGTGAGTGTCAATGTGAATGTGAATGTGAATGTGAATGTGAATGACAATGTCAATGTCAATGTCAATGTGAATGTCAATGTGAATGTCAATGTCAATGTGAATGTGAATGTGAATGTGAATGTGAATGTGAATGTGAATGTGAATGTGAATGTGAATGTGAATGTGAATGTCAATGTGAATGTGAATGTGAATGTGAATGTCAATGTCAATGTGAATGTCAATGTCAATGTGAATGTGAATGTGAATTTCAATGTGAATGTCAATGTGAATGTGAATGTGAATGTGAATGTGAATGTGAATGTGAATGTCAATGTCAATGTCAATGTCAATGTCAATGTCAATGTCAATGTCAATGACAATGTCAATGTCAATGTCAATGTCAATGTGAATGTGAATGTGAATGTGAATGTCAATGTCAATGTGAATGTGAATGTGAATGTGAATGTGAATGTCAATGTGAATGTGAATGTGAATGTGAATGTGAATGTGAATGTCAATGTGAATGTCAATGTGAATGTCAATGTGAATGTCAATGTCAATGTCAATGTCAATGTCAGTGTCAGTGTCAGTGTCAATGTCAATGTCAATGTCAATGTCAATGTCAATGTCAATGTCAATGTCAATGACAATGTCAACGTCAACGTCAACGTCAACGTCAACGTCAACGTCAACGTCAACGTCAACGTCAACGTCAATGTCAATGTCAATGTCAATGACAATGTCAATGTCAATGTCAATGTCAATGTGAATGTCAATGTCAATGTCAATGTCAATGTCAATGTCAATGTCAATGCCAATGTCAATGCCAATGTCAATATCAATGTGAATGTGAATGTGAATGTCCATGTGAATGTCAATGTCAATGTGAATGTGAATGTGAATGTCAATGTCAATGTCAATGTCAATGTGAATGTCAATGTGAATGTCAATGTGAATTTCAATGTGATTGTAAATGTGAATGTCAATGTGAATGTCAATGTGAATGTCAATGTCAATGTCAATGTCAATGTCAATGTCAATGTCAATGTCAATGTCAATGTCAATGTCAATGTCAATGTCAATGTCAATGTCAATGTCAATGTCAATGTCAATAGCAATGTCAATGTCAATGTCAATGTCAATGTCAATGTCAATGTCAATGTCAATGTCAATGTCAATGTCAATGTCAATGTCAATGTCAATGTCAATGTCAATGTCAATGTCAATGTCAATGTCAATGTCAATGTCAATGTCAATGTCAATGTCAATGTCAATGTGAATGTCATTGTGAATGTGAATGTGAATGTGAATGTGAATGTGAATGTGAATGTCAATGTCAATGTCAATGTCAATGTCAATGTCAATGTCAATGTCAATGTCAATGTCAATGTCAATGTCAATGTCAATGTCAATGTGAATGTGAATGTGAATGTGAATGTGAATGTGAATGTGAATGTGAATGTCAATGTGAATGTGAATGTGAATGTCAATGTCAATGTCAATGTCAATGTCAATGTCAATGTCAATGTCAATGTGAATGTGAATGTGAATGTCAATGTGAATGTCAATGTGAATGTGAATGTGAATGTGAATGTGAATGTGAATGTGAATGTGAATGTGAATGTGAATGTCAATGTCAATGTGAATGTGAATGTGAATGTGAATGTGAATGTGAATGTGAATGTGAATGTGAATGTGAATGTGAATGTGAATGTCAATGTGAATGTGAATGTGAATGTGAATGTCAATGTCAATGTGAATGTCAATGTCAATGTGAATGTGAATGTGAATGTGAATTTCAATGTGAATGTCAATGTGAATGTGAATGTGAATGTGAATGTGAATGTGAATGTGAATGTGAATGTGAATGTGAATGTGAATGTCAATGTGAATGTCAATGTCAATGTCAATGTCAATGTCAATGTCAATGACAATGTCAATGTCAATGTCAATGTCAATGTGAATGTGAATGTGAATGTGAATGTCAATGTCAATGTGAATGTGAATGTGAATGTGAATGTGAATGTCAATGTGAATGTGAATGTGAATGTGAATGTGAATGTGAATGTCAATGTGAATGTCAATGTGAATGTCAATGTGAATGTCAATGTCAATGTCAATGTCAATGTCAGTGTCAGTGTCAGTGTCAATGTCAATGTCAATGTCAATGTGAATGTGAGTGTCAATGTGAATGTGAATGTGAATGTGAATGTGAATGACAATGTCAATGTCAATGTCAATGTGAATGTCAATGCCAATGTGAATGTGAATGACAATGTCAATGTGAATGTGAATGTGAATGTCAATGTCAATGTCAATGTCAATGTCAATGTCAATGTCAATGTCAATGTCAATGTCAATGTCAATGTCAATGTCAATGTCAACGTCAACGTCAACGTCAACGTCAACGTCAACGTCAACGTCAACGTCAACGTCAACGTCAACGTCAACGTCAACGTCAACGTCAACGTCAACGTCAACGTCAACGTCAACGTCAACGTCAATGTCAATGTCAATGTCAATGTCAATGTCAATGTGAATGTCAATGTGAATGTGAATGTAAATGTAAATGTCAATGTCAATGTCAATGTCAATGTCAATGTCAATGTCAATGTCAATCTCAATGTCAATGTCAATGCCAAGTCAATGTCATTGTCAATGTCAATGTCAATGTCAATGTCAATGTCAATGCCAATGTCAATGTCAATGTCAATGTCAGTGTCAATGTCAATGTCAATGTCAATGTCAATGTCAATGTCAATGTCAATGTCAATGTCAATGTCAATGTCAATGTCAATGTCAATGTCAATGTGAATGTGAATGTGAATGTGAATGTCAATGTGAATGTCAATGTCAATGTCAATGTCAATGTGAATGTGAATGTGAATGTGAATGTCAATGTCAATGTGAATGTGAATGTGAATGTGAATGTGAATGTCAATGTGAATGGGAATGTGAATGTGAATGTGAATGTGAATGTCAATGTCAATGTGAATGTCAATGTGAATGTCAATGTGAATGTCAATGTGAATGTCAATGTGAATTTCAATGTGAATTTCAATGTGAATGTCAATGTCAATGTCAATGTCAGTGTCAATGTCAATGCCAATGTCAATGTCAATGTCAATGTCAATGTCAATGTCAATGTGAATGTCAATGTGAATGTCAATGTGAATGTCAATGTGAATGTCAATGTGAATTTCAATGTGAATGTCAATGTCAATGTCAGTGTCAATGTCAATGCCAATGTCAATGTCAATGTCAATGTCAATGTCAATGTGAATGTCAATGTCAATTGGAATGTGAATGGGAATTCTATTTCTCTCTCTCTCTCTCTTTTGCTCTCTCTCTCTCTCTCTCTCTCTCTCTGACACTCTCTCTCTCTGACACACTCTCTCTCTCTCTCTCTCTATCTCTCTCTCAGGAAGTTTTCAGAGAAAACCGCATTCGAAAAAGTCCATTCAATCAAAAGTTATAAGTAGAAAGTGCCCCCTCCCCCCTCTCTCTCCCTCACCCCCCCCCCACTCTGACACTCTCTCTCTTTCTCTCTCTCGCAGGAAGGTTTTAGAGAAAACCGCATTCGAAAAAGTCCATTCAATCAAAAGTTATAGCGGAAATGTGTCCTCTCTCCCCCCCCCTCTCTCTCACTCTCTCCCCCTCTCTCTCTGTCTCTCTCTTTCTCTCTTTCAGGAAGGTTTTAGAGAAAACCGCATTCGAAAAAGTCCATTCAATCAAAAGTTATCAGCAGAAACGTGCCCTCCCCCCCTCTCTCCCTCTCGCCCCCCCTCACTCTCTCTCCCTCTCACCTCCCTCTCTCTCTCTCTCTCTCTCTCTCTCTCTGACTCACTCTCACTTCCTCTCCTACTCTGGAAGGTTTTAGTGTAAACCGCATTCGAAAAAGTCCATTCGATCAAAAGTTATGAGCAGAAACATGCCGAAAAGAGGGTGTAAAAGTGGTTATTACGTCACAACTTTTGAACCAATCAACTTTTTCGACTGCTCTTTACTCTAAAACCTAATCCAAGAAACGCCGCGTCTAATGGTCCAAACCGCACATTTGTACGTTTAGCCGTTCTCAAGTGATGCCGTTACAAACATACAGACAGACACGATTTTATTATATACTAGCTGCTCGCGGCGTGCCTCCGGCACGCCCTCGTAGCTAGGCCCTCCGGGCGGGTTGCCCTTGCGGGCGGCGCACAGTGCGCGTACCAATGATGTCACAACTTCTGAACGACTGGACTTTCGCATGGACAGAATTTCATATCAACCAAATGATTTATTTTCTTGTATTAACTTTGAAATCACCTTAAATTTCGAAGTGTTTTATTTACATTTCGATTTTGATTGCGAGATCGATGTTAATGTACATAATGAAAACAAAGAAATGCTTTATTTCAATTGGTTTTCTGTGATATCAACATTTCTCATTGCAATGCATTATTTTTTAAAAGCATGTACGTGCTGAAGGTGTTTGTAATAATCTATTTCGTCCAATTCCATTTCGCGTTGCTCTGTAGTTCTACCTCTCTCTCTCTCTTTCTCTCTCTCTATCCCTCCCTCACTCTGTCTCAGGAAGGTTTTAGAGCAAATCCCATTCGAAAAAGTCCATTCGTTGATAAGTTACTGTCGGTGTCAGTGACAGTGACAGTGTCAATGTGAATGTATTTGTGAAAGTCAATGTGAATGTGAATGTGAATGTGAATGTGAATGTGAATGTCAATTTCAATGTGTATGTCAATGTGAATGTCAATGTCAATGTCAATGTCAATGTCAATGTCAAAGTCAATGTCAATGTCAATGTCAATGTCAATGTCAATCTCAATCTCAATGTCAATGTCAATGTCAATGTGAATGTCAAGGTGAATGTCAATCTCAATCTCAATGTCAATGTCAATGTCAATGTGAATGTCAAGGTGAATGTCAATGTCAATGTCAATGTCAATGTCAATGTCAATGTGAATGTGAATGTGAATGTGAATGTGAATGTCAATCTCAATCTCAATGTCAATGTCAATGTCAATGTCAATGTCAATGTCAATGTCAATGTCAATGTCAATGTCAATGTCAATGTCAATGTCAATGTCAATGTCAATGTCAATGTCAATGTCAATGTCAATGTCAATGTCAATGTCAATGTCAATGTCAATGTCAATGTGAATGTCAATGTGAATGTCAATGTGAATGTGAATGTGAATGTGAATGTCAATGTCAATGTCAATGTGAATGTGAATGTGAATGTGAATGTCAATGTCAATGTCAATGTCAATGTCAATGTCAATGTCAATGTCAATGTCAATAGCAATGTCAATGTCAATGTCAATGTCAATGTCAATGTCAATGTCAATGTCAATGTCAATGTCAATGTCAATGTCAATGTCAATGTCAATCTCAATGTCAATGTCAATGTCAATGTCAATGTCAATGTCAATGTCAATGTCAATGTCAATGTCAATGTCAATGTCAATGTGAATGTCAATGTGAATGTCAATGTCAATGTGAATGACAATGTGAATGTGAATGTGAATGTGAATGTCAATGTCAATGTCAATGTCAATGTGAAATTCAATGTCAATGTGAATGACAATGTGAATGTGAATGTCAATGTCAATGTCAATGTCAATGTCAATGTCAATGTCAATGTCAATGTCAATGTCAATGTCAATGTCAATGTCAATGTCAATGTCAATGTCAATGTCAATGTCAACGTCAATGTCAATTGGAATGTGAATGTGAATTCTATCTCTCTCTCTCTCTCTCTGTCTGACTCACTCTCTCTCTCTTTTGCTCTCTCTCTCTCTCTCTCTCTCTCTCTCTCTCTCTCTGACTCTCTCTCTCTTTCTCTCTCTCTGGGAGTTTTCACAGAAAACCGCATTCGAAAAAGTCCATTCAATCAAAAGTTATAAGTAGAAACGTGCCCCCTCCCCCCTCTCCCCCCTCTCTCTCTGACCCTCTCTCTCTTTCTCTCTCTCGCAGGAAGGTTTTAGAGAAAACCGCATTCGAAAAAGTCCATTCAATCAAAAGTTATAAGCAGAAATGTGTCCTCTCTCCCCCCCCTCACTCTCTCCCTCTCTCCCCCCTCTCTCTTTGACTCTCTCTCTCTCTCTCTTTCTCTCTCTCAGGAAGGTTTCAGAGAAAACCGCATTCGAAAAAGTCCATTCAATCAAAAGTTATAAGTAGAAACGTGCCCCCTCTCCCCCCTCTATCTCCCTCTCCCCCCCCCTCTCTCTGACGCTCTCTCTCTTTCTCTCTCTCGCAGGAAGGTTTTGGAGAAAACCGCATTCGAAAAAGTCCATTCAATCAAAAGTTATAAGCAGAAATGTGCCCCCTCTCCCCCCTCTCTCTCCCTCTCACCCCCTCTCTCTCTGACTCTCTCTCTCTCTCGCTCTCTCTTTCTCTCTCTCTCAGGAAGTTTTCAGAGAAAACCGCATTCGAAAAAGTCCATTCAATCAAAAGTTATAAGTAGAAACGTGCCCCCTCTCCCCCCTCTCTCTCCCTCTCACCCCCCCCTCTCTCCCCCCTCTCTCTGACCCTCTCTCTCTTTCTCTCTCTCGCAGAAATGTTTTAGAGAAAACCGCATTCGAAAAAGTCTATTCAATCAAAAGTTATAAGCAGAAACGTGCCCAAAAGTGGGCGAAAAAGTGGTGATGTCACTTGTGACGTCACAACTTTTGAACCAATAGACTTTTACGAATGATCTTTACTCTAAAACCTAATCCAAGAAACGCCGCGTCTAATGGTCCAAACCGCACATTTGTACGTTTAGCCGTTCTCAAGTGATGCCGTTACAAACATACAGACATACAGACAGACACGATTTTATTATATATACTAGCTGCTCGTGGCGTGCCTTCGGCACGCCCTCGTAGCTAGGCCCTCCGGGCGGGCCCCCCCCTTGTTGGTGGTGCACAATGCGCGCACCAAATGTCATCACAACTTTTGAACGACCTGACTTTTGCATGGACAGAATTTCATGTCAACCAAATGATTTATTTTCGTGTATTAACTTTGAAATCACAATAGGTCTCAAGATGTTTTACTTACATTTCTATTTCGATTGCGAGATCGATGTTAATGTACACAATCAAAACAAAGAAATGCTTTATTTCAATTGGTTTTCTGTGATATCAACATTTCTCATTGCAATGCATTATTTTTTAAAAGCATGTACGTGCTGAAGGTGTTTGTCATAATCTATTACGTCCAATTCCATTTCGCGTTGCTCTGTAGTTTACCTCTCTCTCTCTCTTTCTCTCTCTCTATCCCTCCCTCACTCTGTCTCTGAAACGTTTTAGAGCAAATCCCATTCGAAAAAGTCCATTCGTTGATAAGTTACTGTCGGTGTCAGTGACAGTGACAGTGTCAATGTGAATGTATTTGTGAAAGTCAATGTGAATGTCAATGTGAATGTGAATGTGAATGTGAATGTCAATGTCAATGTCAATGTCAATGTCAATGTGAATGTCAATGTCAATGTCAATGTGAATGTCAATGTGAATGTCAATGTGAATGTGAATGTGAATGTGAATGTGAATGTGAATGTCAATGTGAATGTGAATGTGAATGTGAATGTGAATGTGAATGTGAATGTCAATGTGAATGTGAATGTGAATGTCAATGTCAATGTCAATGTGAATGTCAATGTCAATGTCAATGTGAATGTCAATGTCAATGTGAATGTCAATGTCAATGTGAATGTCAATGTGAATGTCAATGTGAATGTCAATGTCAATGTCAATGTCAATGTCAATGTCAATGTCAATGTCAATGTCAATGTCAATGTCAATGTCAATGTCAATGTCAATGTCAATGTCAATGTCAATGTCAATGTCAATGTCAATGCCAATGTCAATGCCAATGTCAATATCAATGTGAATGTGAATGTGAATGTCCATGTGAATGTCAATGTCAATGTGAATGTGAATGTCAATGTGAATGTCAATGTCAATGTCAATGTGAATGTCAATGTGAATGTCAATGTGAATGTCAATGTGAATTTCAATGTGATTGTAAATGTGAATGTCAATGTGAATGTCAATGTCAATGTCAATGTCAATGTCAATGTCAATGTCAATGTCAATGTCAATGTCAATGTCAATGTCAATGTCAATGTCAATGTCAATGTCAATGTCAATGTCAATAGCAATGTCAATGTCAATGTCAATGTCAATGTCAATGTCAATGTCAATGTCAATGTCAATGTCAATGTCAATGTCAATGTCAATGTCAATGTCAATGTCAATGTCAATGTCAATGTCAATGTCAATGTCAATGTCAATGTCAATGTGAATGTCATTGTGAATGTGAATGTGAATGTGAATGTGAATGTCAATGTGAATGTCAATGTGAATGTCAATGTCAATGTCAATGTCAATGTCAATGTCAATGTCAATGTCAATGTCAATGTCAATGTCAATGTGAATGTGAATGTGAATGTGAATGTGAATGTGAATGTGAATGTGAATGTGAATGTCAATGTGAATGTGAATGTGAATGTCAATGTGAATGTCAATGTGAATGTCAATGTCAATGTGAATGTGAATGTGAATGTCAATGTGAATGTCAATGTGAATGTGAATGTGAATGTGAATGTGAATGTGAATGTGAATGTGAATGTGAATGTCAATGTCAATGTCAATGTCAATGTCAATGTCAATGACAATGTCAATGTCAATGTCAATGTCAATGTCAATGTCAATGTGAATGTGAATGTCAATGTCAATGTGAATGTGAATGTGAATGTCAATGTGAATGTCAATGTGAATGTGAATGTGAATGTGAATGTGAATGTGAATGTGAATGTGAATGTCAATGTGAATGTCAATGTGAATGTCAATGTCAATGTCAATGTCAATGTCAGTGTCAGTGTCAGTGTCAATGTCAATGTCAATGTCAATGTGAATGTGAGTGTCAATGTGAATGTGAATGTCAATGTGAATGTGAATGACAATGTCAATGTCAATGTCAATGTGAATGTCAATGTGAATGTCAATGTGAATGTGAATGTGAATGTGAATGTGAATGTGAATGTGAATGTGAATGTGAATGTGAATGTGAATGTCAATGTGAATGTGAATTTGAATGTGAATGTCAATGTCAATGTGAATGTCAATGTCAATGTGAATGTGAATGTGAATTTCAATGTGAATGTGAATGTGAATGTGAATGTGAATGTGAATGTGAATGTGAATGTGAATGTCAATGTCAATGTCAATGTCAATGTCAATGTCAATGTCAATGTCAATGACAATGTCAATGTCAATGTCAATGTCAATGTGAATGTGAATGTGAATGTGAATGTCAATGTCAATGTGAATGTGAATGTGAATGTGAATGTGAATGTGAATGTGAATGTGAATGTGAATGTGAATGTGAATGTGAATGTGAATGTGAATGTGAATGTGAATGTCAATGTGAATGTCAATGTGAATGTCAATGTCAATGTCAATGTCAATGTCAGTGTCAGTGTCAGTGTCAATGTCAATGTCAATGTCCATGTGAATGTGAGTGTCAATGTGAATGTGAATGTGAATGTGAATGTGAATGACAATGTCAATGTCAATGTCAATGTGAATGTCAATGCCAATGTGAATGTGAATGACAATGTCAATGTGAATGTGAATGTCAATGTCAATGTCAATGTCAATGTCAATGTCAATGTCAATGTCAATGTCAATGTCAATGTCAATGTCAACGTCAACGTCAACGTCAACGTCAACGTCAACGTCAACGTCAACGTCAACGTCAACGTCAACGTCAACGTCAACGTCAACGTCAACGTCAACGTCAACGTCAACGTCAATGTCAATGTCAATGTCAATGTCAATGTCAATGTCAATGTCAATGTGAATGTCAATGTCAATGTCAATGTCAATGTCAATGTCAATGTGAATGTCAATGTCAATGTCAATGTCAATGTCAATGTCAATGTCAATGTCAATGTCAATGTCAATGTCAATGTCAATGTCAATGTCAATGTCAATGTCAATGTCAATGTCAATGTCAATGTCAATAGCAATGTCAATGTCAATGTCAATGTCAATGTCAATGTCAATGTCAATGTCAATGTCAATGTCAATGTCAATGTCAATGTCAATGTCAATGTCAATGTCAATGTCAATGTCAATGTCAATGTCAATGTCAATGTCAATGTCAATGTCAATGTCAATGTCAATGTCAATGTCAATGTGAATGTCATTGTGAATGTGAATGTGAATGTGAATGTGAATGTCAATGTGAATGTCAATGTGAATGTCAATGTGAATGTCAATGTCAATGTCAATGTCAATGTCAATGTCAATGTCAATGTCAATGTCAATGTCAATGTGAATGTGAATGTGAATGTGAATGTGAATGTGAATGTGAATGTGAATGTGAATGTGAATGTGAATGTCAATGTGAATGTGAATGTGAATGTGAATGTGAATGTCAATGTGAATGTGAATGTGAATGTGAATGTGAATGTGAATGTGAATGTCAATGTGAATGTCAATGTGAATGTCAATGTGAATGTCAATGTCAATGTCAATGTCAATGTCAGTGTCAGTGTCAGTGTCAATGTCAATGTCAATGTCCATGTGAATGTGAGTGTCAATGTGAATGTGAATGTGAATGTGAATGTGAATGACAATGTCAATGTCAATGTCAATGTGAATGTCAATGCCAATGTGAATGTGAATGACAATGTCAATGTGAATGTGAATGTCAATGTCAATGTCAATGTCAATGTCAATGTCAATGTCAATGTCAATGTCAATGTCAATGTCAATGTCAATGTCAATGTCAACGTCAACGTCAACGTCAACGTCAACGTCAACGTCAACGTCAACGTCAACGTCAACGTCAACGTCAACGTCAACGTCAACGTCAACGTCAACGTCAACGTCAACGTCAATGTCAATGTCAATGTCAATGTCAATGTCAATGTCAATGTCAATGTCAATGTGAATGTGAATGTCAATGTCAATGTCAATGTCAATGTCAATGTGAATGTCAATGTCAATGTCAATGTCAATGTCAATGTCAATGTCAATGTCAATGTCAATGTCAATGTCAATGTCAATGTCAATGTCAATGTCAATGTCAATGTCAATGTCAATGTCAATGTCAATAGCAATGTCAATGTCAATGTCAATGTCAATGTCAATGTCAATGTCAATGTCAATGTCAATGTCAATGTCAATGTCAATGTCAATGTCAATGTCAATGTCAATGTCAATGTCAATGTCAATGTCAATGTCAATGTCAATGTCAATGTCAATGTCAATGTCAATGTCAATGTCAATGTCAATGTCAATGTCAATGTCAATGTCAATGTGAATGTCATTGTGAATGTGAATGTGAATGTGAATGTGAATGTCAATGTGAATGTCAATGTGAATGTCAATGTCAATGTCAATGTCAATGTCAATGTCAATGTCAATGTCAATGTCAATGTCAATGTGAATGTGAATGTGAATGTGAATGTGAATGTGAATGTGAATGTGAATGTGAATGTGAATGTCAATGTGAATGTGAATGTCAATGTGAATGTGAATGTGAATGTGAATGTCAATGTCAATGTGAATGTCAATGTCAATGTGAATGTGAATGTGAATGTCAATGTGAATGTGAATGTGAATGTGAATGTGAATGTGAATGTGAATGTGAATGTGAATGTGAATGTGAATGTCAATGTCAATGTCAATGTCAATGTCAATGTCAATGTCAATGTCAATGTCAATGACAATGTCAATGTCAATGTCAATGTCAATGTCAATGTGAATGTGAATGTGAATGTCAATGTCAATGTGAATGTGAATGTGAATGTCAATGTGAATGTCAATGTGAATGTGAATGTGAATGTGAATGTGAATGTGAATGTGAATGTGAATGTGAATGTGAATGTCAATGTGAATGTCAATGTCAATGTCAATGTCAATGTCAATGTCAATGTCAGTGTCAGTGTCAGTGTCAATGTCAATGTCAATGTGAATGTGAGTGTCAATGTGAATGTGAATGTGAATGTGAATGTGAATGACAATGTCAATGTCAATGTCAATGTGAATGTCAATGTCAATGTGAATGTGAATGTGAATGTGAATGTGAATGTGAATGTGAATGTGAATGTGAATGTGAATGTGAATGTGAATGTGAATGTCAATGTGAATGTGAATGTGAATGTGAATGTCAATGTCAATGTGAATGTCAATGTCAATGTGAATGTGAATGTGAATTTCAATGTGAATGTCAATGTGAATGTGAATGTGAATGTGAATATGAATGTGAATGTGAATGTCAATGTCAATGTCAATGTCAATGTCAATGTCAATGTCAATGTCAATGACAATGTCAATGTCAATGTCAATGTCAATGTGAATGTGAATGTGAATGTGAATGTCAATGTCAATGTGAATGTGAATGTGAATGTGAATGTGAATGTGAATGTCAATGTGAATGTGAATGTGAATTTGAATGTGAATGTGAATGTCAATGTGAATGTCAATGTGAATGTCAATGTGAATGTCAATGTCAATGTCAATGTCAATGTCAGTGTCAGTGTCAGTGTCAATGTCAATGTCAATGTCAATGTCAATGTCAATGTCAATGTCAATGACAATGTCAACGTCAACGTCAACGTCAACGTCAACGTCAACGTCAACGTCAACGTCAACGTCAACGTCAATGTCAATGTCAATGTCAATGTCAATGTCAATGTCAATGTCAATGTCAATGTGAATGTCAATGTCAATGTCAATGTCAATGTCAATGTCAATGTCAATGCCAATGTCAATGCCAATGTCAATATCAATGTGAATGTGAATGTGAATGTCCATGTGAATGTCAATGTGAATGTGAATGTGAATGTCAATGTCAATGTCAATGTCAATGTCAATGTGAATGTCAATGTGAATGTCAATGTGAATTTCAATGTGATTGTAAATGTGAATGTCAATGTGAATGTCAATGTCAATGTCAATGTCAATGTCAATGTCAATGTCAATGTCAATGTCAATGTCAATGTCAATGTCAATGTCAATGTCAATGTCAATGTCAATGTCAATGTCAATGTCAATGTCAATGTCAATAGCAATGTCAATGTCAATGTCAATGTCAATGTCAATGTCAATGTCAATGTCAATGTCAATGTCAATGTCAATGTCAATGTCAATGTCAATGTCAATGTCAATGTCAATGTCAATGTCAATGTCAATGTCAATGTCAATGTCAATGTCAATGTCAATGTCAATGTCAATGTCAATGTCAATGTGAATGTCATTGTGAATGTGAATGTGAATGTGAATGTGAATGTCAATGTCAATGTCAATGTCAATGTCAATGTCAATGTCAATGTCAATGTCAATGTCAATGTCAATGTCAATGTGAATGTGAATGTGAATGTGAATGTGAATGTGAATGTGAATGTGAATGTGAATGTGAATGTGAATGTCAATGTGAATGTGAATGTGAATGTGAATGTCAATGTCAATGTGAATGTCAATGTCAATGTGAATGTGAATGTGAATGTCAATGTGAATGTCAATGTCAATGTCAATGTCAATGTCAATGTCAATGTCAATGTCAATGTCAATGTCAATGTCAATGTCAATGTCAATGTCAATGTCAATGTCAATGTCAATGTCAATGTCAATGTCAATGTCAATGTCAATGTCAATGTCAATGTCAATAGCAATGTCAATGTCAATGTCAATGTCAATGTCAATGTCAATGTCAATGTCAATGTCAATGTCAATGTCAATGTCAATGTCAATGTCAATGTCAATGTCAATGTCAATGTCAATGTCAATGTCAATGTCAATGTCAATGTCAATGTCAATGTCAATGTCAATGTCAATGTCAATGTCAATGTCAATGTCAATGTCATTGTGAATGTGAATGTGAATGTGAATGTGAATGTCAATGTGAATGTCAATGTGAATGTCAATGTCAATGTGAATGTCAATGTCAATGTCAATGTCAATGTCAATGTCAATGTCAATGTGAATGTGAATGTGAATGTGAATGTGAATGTGAATGTGAATGTGAATGTGAATGTGAATGTGAATGTCAATGTGAATGTGAATGTGAATGTGAATGTCAATGTCAATGTGAATGTCAATGTCAATGTGAATGTGAATGTGAATGTCAATGTGAATGTCAATGTGAATGTGAATGTGAATGTGAATGTGAATGTGAATGTGAATGTGAATGTCAATGTCAATGTCAATGTCAATGTCAATGTCAATGTCAATGTCAATGACAATGTCAATGTCAATGTCAATGTCAATGTCAATGTGAATGTGAATGTGAATGTCAATGTCAATGTGAATGTGAATGTCAATGTCAATGTGAATGTCAATGTGAATGTGAATGTGAATGTCAATGTGAATGTGAATGTGAATGTGAATGTCAATGTGAATGTCAATGTGAATGTCAATGTCACTGTCAATGTCAATGTCAGTGTCAGTGTCAGTGTCAATGTCAATGTCAATGTCAATGTGAATGTGAGTGTCAATGTGAATGTGAATGTGAATGTGAATGTGAATGACAATGTCAATGTCAATGTCAATGTGAATGTCAATGTGAATGTCAATGTCAATGTGAATGTGAATGTGAATGTGAATGTGAATGTGAATGTGAATGTGAATGTCAATGTCAATGTGAATGTGAATGTGAATGTGAATGTGAATGTCAATGTGAATGTGAATGTGAATGTGAATGTGAATGTGAATGTGAATGTGAATGTGAATGTGAATGTCAATGTGAATGTCAATGTCAATGTCAATGTCAATGTCAATGTCAATGTCAGTGTCAGTGTCAGTGTCAATGTCAATGTGAATGTCAATGTGAATGTCAATGTCAATGTGAATGTGAATGTGAATGTGAATGACAATGTCAATGTCAATGTCAATGTGAATGTCAATGTGAATGTCAATGTCAATGTGAATGTGAATGTGAATGTGAATGTGAATGTGAATGTGAATGTGAATGTGAATGTGAATGTGAATGTGAATGTCAAT
The DNA here is from genome assembly GCA_916610235.2 of Lasioglossum morio. Lineage (NCBI taxonomy): Eukaryota > Metazoa > Arthropoda > Insecta > Hymenoptera > Halictidae > Lasioglossum > Lasioglossum morio. The sequence continues at coordinate 243,788 of CAKAJA020000304.1, forward strand.
GTGAATGTGAATGTGAATGTGAATGTCAATGTCAATGTGAATGTCAATGTCAATGTGAATGTGAATGTGAATGTCAATGTGAATGTCAATGTGAATGTGAATGTGAATGTGAATGTGAATGTGAATGTGAATGTCAATGTCAATGTCAATGTCAATGTCAATGTCAATGTCAATGTCAATGACAATGTCAATGTCAATGTCAATGTCAATGTGAATGTGAATGTGAATGTGAATGTCAATGTCAATGTCAATGTGAATGTGAATGTGAATGTGAATGTCAATGTGAATGTGAATGTGAATTTGAATGTGAATGTGAATGTCAATGTGAATGTCAATGTGAATGTCAATGTGAATGTCAATGTCAATGTCAATGTCAATGTCAGTGTCAGTGTCAGTGTCAATGTCAATGTCAATGTCAATGTCAATGTCAATGTCAATGTCAATGTCAATGACAATGTCAACGTCAACGTCAACGTCAACGTCAACGTCAACGTCAACGTCAACGTCAACGTCAATGTCAATGTCAATGTCAATGTCAATGTCAATGTCAATGTGAATGTCAATGTGAATGTCAATGTCAATGTCAATGTCAATGTCAATGTCAATGTCAATGCCAATGTCAATGCCAATGTCAATATCAATGTGAATGTGAATGTGAATGTCCATGTGAATGTCAATGTCAATGTGAATGTGAATGTCAATGTCAATGTCAATGTCAATGTCAATGTGAATGTCAATGTGAATGTCAATGTGAATTTCAATGTGATTGTAAATGTGAATGTCAATGTGAATGTCAATGTCAATGTCAATGTCAATGTCAATGTCAATGTCAATGTCAATGTCAATGTCAATGTCAATGTCAATGTCAATGTCAATGTCAATGTCAATGTCAATGTCAATGTCAATGTCAATGTCAATGTCAATGTCAATGTCAATGTCAATGTCAATGTCAATGTCAATAGCAATGTCAATGTCAATGTCAATGTCAATGTCAATGTCAATGTCAATGTCAATGTCAATGTCAATGTCAATGTCAATGTCAATGTCAATGTCAATGTCAATGTCAATGTCAATGTCAATGTCAATGTCAATGTCAATGTCAATGTCAATGTCAATGTCAATGTCAATGTCAATGTGAATGTCATTGTGAATGTGAATGTGAATGTGAATGTGAATGTCAATGTCAATGTCAATGTCAATGTCAATGTCAATGTCAATGTCAATGTCAATGTCAATGTCAATGTCAATGTCAATGTCAATGTCAATGTCAATGTGAATGTGAATGTGAATGTGAATGTGAATGTGAATGTGAATGTGAATGTGAATGTGAATGTGAATGTGAATGTGAATGTGAATGTGAATGTGAATGTGAATGTGAATGTCAATGTCAATGTGAATGTCAATGTCAATGTGAATGTGAATGTCAATGTCAATGTGAATGTCAATGTCAATGTCAATGTCAATGTCAATGTCAATGTCAATGTCAATGTCAATGTCAATGTCAATGTCAATGTCAATGTCAATGTCAATGTCAATGTCAATGTCAATGTCAATGTCAATGTCAATGTCAATGTCAATGTCAATAGCAATGTCAATGTCAATGTCAATGTCAATGTCAATGTCAATGTCAATGTCAATGTCAATGTCAATGTCAATGTCAATGTCAATGTCAATGTCAATGTCAATGTCAATGTCAATGTCAATGTCAATGTCAATGTCAATGTCAATGTCAATGTCAATGTCAATGTCAATGTCAATGTCAATGTCAATGTGAATGTCATTGTGAATGTGAATGTGAATGTGAATGTGAATGTCAATGTGAATGTCAATGTGAATGTCAATGTCAATGTGAATGTCAATGTCAATGTCAATGTCAATGTCAATGTCAATGTCAATGTGAATGTGAATGTGAATGTGAATGTGAATGTGAATGTGAATGTGAATGTGAATGTGAATGTGAATGTCAATGTGAATGTGAATGTGAATGTGAATGTCAATGTCAATGTGAATGTCAATGTCAATGTGAATGTGAATGTGAATGTCAATGTGAATGTCAATGTGAATGTGAATGTGAATGTGAATGTGAATGTGAATGTGAATGTGAATGTGAATGTCAATGTCAATGTCAATGTCAATGTCAATGTCAATGTCAATGACAATGTCAATGTCAATGTCAATGTCAATGTCAATGTGAATGTGAATGTGAATGTCAATGTCAATGTGAATGTGAATGTCAATGTCAATGTGAATGTCAATGTCAATGTGAATGTGAATGTGAATGTGAATGTGAATGTGAATGTGAATGTGAATGTCAATGTGAATGTCAATGTGAATGTCAATGTCAATGTCAATGTCAATGTCAGTGTCAGTGTCAGTGTCAATGTCAATGTCAATGTGAATGTGAGTGTCAATGTGAATGTGAATGTGAATGTGAATGTGAATGTGAATGACAATGTCAATGTCAATGTCAATGTGAATGTCAATGTGAATGTCAATGTCAATGTGAATGTGAATGTGAATGTGAATGTGAATGTGAATGTGAATGTGAATGTGAATGTGAATGTGAATGTGAATGTCAATGTGAATGTGAATGTGAATGTGAATGTCAATGTCAATGTGAATGTCAATGTCAATGTGAATGTGAATGTGAATTTCAATGTGAATGTCAATGTGAATGTGAATGTGAATGTGAATGTGAATGTGAATGTGAATGTGAATGTCAATGTCAATGTCAATGTCAATGTCAATGTCAATGTCAATGTCAATGACAATGTCAATGTCAATGTCAATGTCAATGTGAATGTGAATGTGAATGTGAATGTCAATGTCAATGTGAATGTGAATGTGAATGTGAATGTGAATGTCAATGTGAATGTGAATGTGAATGTGAATGTGAATGTGAATGTCAATGTGAATGTCAATGTGAATGTCAATGTGAATGTCAATGTCAATGTCAATGTCAATGTCAGTGTCAGTGTCAGTGTCAATGTCAATGTCAATGTCAATGTCAATGTCAATGTCAATGTCAATGTCAATGTCAATGTCAACGTCAACGTCAACGTCAACGTCAACGTCAACGTCAACGTCAACGTCAACGTCAATGTCAATGTCAATGTCAATGTCAATGTCAATGTCAATGTCAATGTCAATGTGAATGTCAATGTCAATGTCAATGTCAATGTCAATGTCAATGTCAATGCCAATGTCAATGCCAATGTCAATATCAATGTGAATGTGAATGTGAATGTCCATGTGAATGTCAATGTCAATGTGAATGTGAATGTCAATGTCAATGTCAATGTCAATGTCAATGTGAATGTCAATGTGAATGTCAATGTGAATTTCAATGTGATTGTAAATGTGAATGTCAATGTGAATGTCAATGTCAATGTCAATGTCAATGTCAATGTCAATGTCAATGTCAATGTCAATGTCAATGTCAATGTCAATGTCAATGTCAATGTCAATGTCAATGTCAATGTCAATGTCAATGTCAATGTCAATGTCAATGTCAATGTCAATGTCAATAGCAATGTCAATGTCAATGTCAATGTCAATGTCAATGTCAATGTCAATGTCAATGTCAATGTCAATGTCAATGTCAATGTCAATGTCAATGTCAATGTCAATGTCAATGTCAATGTCAATGTCAATGTCAATGTCAATGTCAATGTCAATGTCAATGTCAATGTCAATGTGAATGTCATTGTGAA
>CAKAJA020000304.1:252500-292500 GCA_916610235.2 Lasioglossum morio
TGAATTTCAATGTCAATGTCAATGTCAATGTCAATGTGAATGTCAATGTGAATGTCAATGTGAATTTCAATGTGATTGTAAATGTGAATGTCAATGTGAATGTCAATGTCAATGTCAATGTCAATGTCAATGTCAATGTCAATGTCAATGTCAATGTCAATGTCAATGTCAATGTCAATGTCAATGTCAATGTCAATGTCAATGTCAATGTCAATGTCAATGTCAATGTCAATGTCAATGTCAATGTCAATGTCAATGTCAATGTCAATGTCAATGTCAATGTCAATGTCAATGTCAATGTCAATGTCAATGTCAATGTCAATGTCAATGTCAATGTCAATGTCAATGTCAATGTCAATGTCAATGTCAATGTCAATGTCAATGTCAATGTCAATGTCAATGTCAATGTCAATGTCAATGTCAATGTCAATGTCATTGTGAATGTGAATGTGAATGTGAATGTGAATGTGAATGTCAATGTGAATGTCAATGTGAATGTCAATGTCAATGTCAATGTCAATGTCAATGTCAATGTCAATGTCAATGTCAATGTCAATGTGAATGTGAATGTGAATGTGAATGTGAATGTGAATGTGAATGTGAATGTGAATGTGAATGTCAATGTGAATGTGAATGTGAATGTCAATGTGAATGTCAATGTGAATGTCAATGTCAATGTGAATGTGAATGTGAATGTCAATGTGAATGTCAATGTGAATGTGAATGTGAATGTGAATGTGAATGTGAATGTGAATGTGAATGTGAATGTCAATGTCAATGTCAATGTCAATGTCAATGACAATGTCAATGTCAATGTCAATGTCAATGTCAATGTGAATGTGAATGTGAATGTCAATGTCAATGTGAATGTGAATGTGAATGTCAATGTGAATGTCAATGTGAATGTGAATGTGAATGTGAATGTGAATGTGAATGTGAATGTGAATGTCAATGTGAATGTCAATGTGAATGTCAATGTCAATGTCAATGTCAATGTCAGTGTCAGTGTCAGTGTCAATGTCAATGTCAATGTCAATGTGAATGTGAGTGTCAATGTGAATGTGAATGTGAATGTGAATGTGAATGACAATGTCAATGTCAATGTCAATGTCAATGTGAATGTGAATGTGAATGTGAATGTGAATGTGAATGTGAATGTGAATGTGAATGTGAATGTGAATGTGAATGTGAATGTGAATGTGAATGTCAATGTGAATGTGAATGTGAATGTGAATGTCAATGTCAATGTGAATGTCAATGTCAATGTGAATGTGAATGTGAATGTCAATGTGAATGTGAATGTGAATGTGAATGTGAATGTGAATGTGAATGTGAATGTGAATGTCAATGTCAATGTCAATGTCAATGTCAATGTCAATGTCAATGACAATGTCAATGTCAATGTCAATGTCAATGTGAATGTGAATGTGAATGTGAATGTCAATGTCAATGTGAATGTGAATGTGAATGTGAATGTGAATGTCAATGTGAATGTGAATGTGAATGTGAATGTGAATGTGAATGTGAATGTCAATGTGAATGTCAATGTGAATGTCAATGTGAATGTCAATGTCAATGTCAATGTCAGTGTCAGTGTCAGTGTCAATGTCAATGTCAATGTCCATGTGAATGTGAGTGTCAATGTGAATGTGAATGTGAATGTGAATGTGAATGACAATGTCAATGTCAATGTCAATGTGAATGTCAATGCCAATGTGAATGTGAATGACAATGTCAATGTGAATGTGAATGTGAATGTCAATGTCAATGTCAATGTCAATGTCAATGTCAATGTCAATGTCAATGTCAATGTCAATGTCAACGTCAACGTCAACGTCAACGTCAACGTCAACGTCAACGTCAACGTCAACGTCAACGTCAACGTCAACGTCAACGTCAACGTCAACGTCAACGTCAACGTCAACGTCAATGTCAATGTCAATGTCAATGTCAATGTCAATGTCAATGTCAATGTCAATGTGAATGTGAATGTCAATGTCAATGTCAATGTCAATGTCAATGTGAATGTCAATGTCAATGTCAATGTCAATGTCAATGTCAATGTCAATGTCAATGTCAATGTCAATGTCAATGTCAATGTCAATGTCAATGTCAATGTCAATGTCAATGTCAATGTCAATGTCAATAGCAATGTCAATGTCAATGTCAATGTCAATGTCAATGTCAATGTCAATGTCAATGTCAATGTCAATGTCAATGTCAATGTCAATGTCAATGTCAATGTCAATGTCAATGTCAATGTCAATGTCAATGTCAATGTCAATGTCAATGTCAATGTCAATGTCAATGTCAATGTCAATGTCAATGTCAATGTCAATGTGAATGTCATTGTGAATGTGAATGTGAATGTGAATGTGAATGTCAATGTGAATGTCAATGTGAATGTCAATGTCAATGTCAATGTCAATGTCAATGTCAATGTCAATGTCAATGTGAATGTGAATGTGAATGTGAATGTGAATGTGAATGTGAATGTGAATGTGAATGTGAATGTGAATGTGAATGTGAATGTCAATGTGAATGTGAATGTGAATGTGAATGTGAATGTCAATGTGAATGTGAATGTGAATGTGAATGTGAATGTAAATGTGAATGTCAATGTGAATGTCAATGTGAATGTCAATGTGAATGTCAATGTCAATGTCAATGTCAATGTCAGTGTCAGTGTCAGTGTCAATGTCAATGTCAATGTCCATGTGAATGTGAGTGTCAATGTGAATGTGAATGTGAATGTGAATGTGAATGACAATGTCAATGTCAATGTCAATGTGAATGTCAATGCCAATGTGAATGTGAATGACAATGTCAATGTGAATGTGAATGTCAATGTCAATGTCAATGTCAATGTCAATGTCAATGTCAATGTCAATGTCAATGTCAATGTCAACGTCAACGTCAACGTCAACGTCAACGTCAACGTCAACGTCAACGTCAACGTCAACGTCAACGTCAACGTCAACGTCAACGTCAACGTCAACGTCAACGTCAATGTCAATGTCAATGTCAATGTCAATGTCAATGTCAATGTCAATGTCAATGTGAATGTCAATGTCAATGTCAATGTCAATGTGAATGTGAATGTCAATGTGAATGTCAATGTGAATGTGAATGTGAATGTGAATGTGAATGTGAATGTGAATGTGAATGTGAATGTCAATGTGAATGTCAATGTGAATGTGAATGTCAATGTCAATGTCAATGTCAGTGTCAGTGTCAGTGTCAATGTCAATGTCAATGTGAATGTGAGTGTCAATGTGAATGTGAATGTGAATGTGAATGTGAATGACAATGTCAATGTCAATGTCAATGTGAATGTCAATGTGAATGTCAATGTCAATGTCAATGTGAATGTGAATGTGAATGTGAATGTGAATGTCAATGTGAATGTGAATGTGAATGTGAATGTCAATGTCAATGTGAATGTCAATGTCAATGTGAATGTGAATGTGAATTTCAATGTGAATGTGAATGTGAATGTGAATGTGAATGTGAATGTGAATGTGAATGTGAATGTGAATGTGAATGTCAATGTCAATGTCAATGTCAATGTCAATGTCAATGTCAATGTCAATGACAATGTCAATGTCAATGTCAATGTGAATGTGAATGTGAATGTGAATGTGAATGTCAATGTCAATGTGAATGTGAATGTGAATGTGAATGTGAATGTCAATGTGAATGTGAATGTGAATGTGAATGTGAATGTGAATGTCAATGTGAATGTCAATGTGAATGTCAATGTGAATGTCAATGTCAATGTCAATGTCAATGTCAGTGTCAGTGTCAGTGTCAATGTCAATGTCAATGTCAATGTCAATGTCAATGTCAATGTCAATGTCAATGTCAATGTCAATGTCAACGTCAACGTCAACGTCAACGTCAACGTCAACGTCAACGTCAACGTCAACGTCAATGTCAATGTCAATGTCAATGTCAATGTCAATGTCAATGTCAATGTCAATGTGAATGTCAATGTCAATGTCAATGTCAATGTCAATGTCAATGTCAATGCCAATGTCAATGCCAATGTCAATATCAATGTGAATGTGAATGTGAATGTCCATGTGAATGTCAATGTCAATGTGAATGTGAATGTGAATGTCAATGTCAATGTCAATGTCAATGTCAATGTGAATGTCAATGTGAATGTCAATGTGAATTTCAATGTGATTGTAAATGTGAATGTCAATGTGAATGTCAATGTCAATGTCAATGTCAATGTCAATGTCAATGTCAATGTCAATGTCAATGTCAATGTCAATGTCAATGTCAATGTCAATGTCAATGTCAATGTCAATGTCAATGTCAATGTCAATGTCAATGTCAATGTCAATGTCAATGTCAATGTCAATGTCAATGTCAATGTCAATGTCAATGTCAATGTCAATGTCAATGTCAATGTCAATGTCAATGTCAATGTCAATGTCAATGTCAATGTCAATGTCATTGTGAATGTGAATGTGAATGTGAATGTGAATGTCAATGTGAATGTCAATGTCAATGTCAATGTCAATGTCAATGTCAATGTCAATGTCAATGTCAATGTCAATGTCAATGTGAATGTGAATGTGAATGTGAATGTGAATGTGAATGTGAATGTGAATGTGAATGTGAATGTGAATGTCAATGTGAATGTGAATGTGAATGTGAATGTCAATGTCAATGTGAATGTCAATGTCAATGTGAATGTGAATGTGAATGTCAATGTGAATGTCAATGTCAATGTCAATGTCAATGTCAATGTCAATGTCAATGTCAATGTCAATGTCAATGTCAATGTCAATGTCAATGTCAATGTCAATGTCAATGTCAATGTCAATGTCAATGTCAATGTCAATGTCAATGTCAATGTCAATGTCAATGTCAATGTCAATGTCAATGTCAATGTCAATGTCAATGTCAATGTCAATGTCAATGTCAATGTCAATGTCAATGTCAATGTCAATGTCAATGTCAATGTCAATGTCAATGTCAATGTCAATGTCAATGTCAATGTCAATGTCAATGTCAATGTCAATGTCAATGTCAATGTCAATGTCAATGTCAATGTGAATGTCATTGTGAATGTCAATGTCAATGTCCATGTGAATGTGAGTGTCAATGTGAATGTGAATGTGAATGTGAATGTGAATGACAATGTCAATGTCAATGTCAATGTGAATGTCAATGCCAATGTGAATGTGAATGACAATGTCAATGTGAATGTGAATGTCAATGTCAATGTCAATGTCAATGTCAATGTCAATGTCAATGTCAATGTCAATGTCAATGTCAATGTCAACGTCAACGTCAACGTCAACGTCAACGTCAACGTCAACGTCAACGTCAACGTCAACGTCAACGTCAACGTCAACGTCAACGTCAACGTCAACGTCAACGTCAACGTCAACGTCAACGTCAATGTCAATGTCAATGTCAATGTCAATGTCAATGTGAATGTCAATGTCAATGTCAATGTCAATGTCAATGTCAATGTCAATGTCAATGTCAATGTCAATGTCAATGTCAATGTCAATGTCAATGTCAATGTCAATGTCAATGTCAATGTCAATGTCAATGTCAATGTCAATGTCAATGTCAATGTCAATAGCAATGTCAATGTCAATGTCAATGTCAATGTCAATGTCAATGTCAATGTCAATGTCAATGTCAATGTCAATGTCAATGTCAATGTCAATGTCAATGTCAATGTCAATGTCAATGTCAATGTCAATGTCAATGTCAATGTCAATGTCAATGTCAATGTCAATGTCAATGTCAATGTGAATGTCATTGTGAATGTGAATGTGAATGTGAATGTGAATGTCAATGTGAATGTCAATGTGAATGTCAATGTCAATGTCAATGTCAATGTCAATGTCAATGTCAATGTCAATGTCAATGTGAATGTGAATGTGAATGTGAATGTGAATGTGAATGTGAATGTGAATGTGAATGTGAATGTGAATGTGAATGTGAATGTGAATGTGAATGTGAATGTGAATGTGAATGTGAATGTGAATGTCAATGTGAATGTGAATGTGAATGTGAATGTGAATGTGAATGTGAATGTCAATGTGAATGTCAATGTGAATGTCAATGTGAATGTCAATGTCAATGTCAATGTCAATGTCAGTGTCAGTGTCAGTGTCAATGTCAATGTCAATGTCCATGTGAATGTGAGTGTCAATGTGAATGTGAATGTGAATGTGAATGTGAATGACAATGTCAATGTCAATGTCAATGTGAATGTCAATGCCAATGTGAATGTGAATGACAATGTCAATGTGAATGTGAATGTGAATGTCAATGTCAATGTCAATGTCAATGTCAATGTCAATGTCAATGTCAATGTCAATGTCAATGTCAATGTCAACGTCAACGTCAACGTCAACGTCAACGTCAACGTCAACGTCAACGTCAACGTCAACGTCAACGTCAACGTCAACGTCAACGTCAACGTCAACGTCAACGTCAACGTCAACGTCAACGTCAATGTCAATGTCAATGTCAATGTCAATGTCAATGTCAATGTCAATGTCAATGTGAATGTCAATGTCAATGTCAATGTGAATGTGAATGTGAATGTCAATGTGAATGTCAATGTGAATGTGAATGTGAATGTGAATGTGAATGTGAATGTGAATGTGAATGTGAATGTCAATGTGAATGTCAATGTGAATGTGAATGTCAATGTCAATGTCAATGTCAGTGTCAGTGTCAGTGTCAATGTCAATGTCAATGTGAATGTGAGTGTCAATGTGAATGTGAATGTGAATGTGAATGTGAATGACAATGTCAATGTCAATGTCAATGTGAATGTCAATGTGAATGTCAATGTCAATGTCAATGTGAATGTGAATGTGAATGTGAATGTGAATGTGAATGTGAATGTGAATGTGAATGTGAATGTCAATGTGAATGTGAATGTGAATGTGAATGTCAATGTCAATGTGAATGTCAATGTCAATGTGAATGTGAATGTGAATTTCAATGTGAATGTCAATGTGAATGTGAATGTGAATGTGAATGTGAATGTGAATGTGAATGTCAATGTCAATGTCAATGTCAATGTCAATGTCAATGTCAATGTCAATGACAATGTCAATGTCAATGTCAATGTCAATGTGAATGTGAATGTGAATGTGAATGTCAATGTCAATGTGAATGTGAATGTGAATGTGAATGTGAATGTCAATGTGAATGTGAATGTGAATGTGAATGTGAATGTGAATGTCAATGTGAATGTCAATGTGAATGTCAATGTGAATGTCAATGTCAATGTCAATGTCAATGTCAATGTCAGTGTCAGTGTCAGTGTCAATGTCAATGTCAATGTCAATGTCAATGTCAATGTCAATGTCAATGTCAATGTCAATGACAATGTCAACGTCAACGTCAACGTCAACGTCAACGTCAACGTCAACGTCAACGTCAACGTCAATGTCAATGTCAATGTCAATGTCAATGTCAATGTCAATGTCAATGTCAATGTGAATGTCAATGTCAATGTCAATGTCAATGTCAATGTCAATGTCAATGTCAATGCCAATGTCAATGCCAATGTCAATATCAATGTGAATGTGAATGTGAATGTCCATGTGAATGTCAATGTCAATGTGAATGTGAATGTCAATGTCAATGTCAATGTCAATGTCAATGTGAATGTCAATGTGAATGTCAATGTGAATTTCAATGTGATTGTAAATGTGAATGTCAATGTGAATGTCAATGTCAATGTCAATGTCAATGTCAATGTCAATGTCAATGTCAATGTCAATGTCAATGTCAATGTCAATGTCAATGTCAATGTCAATGTCAATGTCAATGTCAATGTCAATGTCAATGTCAATGTCAATGTCAATGTCAATGTCAATGTCAATGTCAATGTCAATGTCAATGTCAATGTCAATGTCAATGTCAATGTCAATGTCAATGTCAATGTCAATGTCAATGTCAATGTCAATGTCAATGTCAATGTCAATGTCAATGTCAATGTCAATGTCATTGTGAATGTGAATGTGAATGTGAATGTGAATGTGAATGTGAATGTCAATGTCAATGTCAATGTCAATGTCAATGTCAATGTCAATGTCAATGTCAATGTCAATGTCAATGTGAATGTGAATGTGAATGTGAATGTGAATGTGAATGTGAATGTGAATGTGAATGTGAATGTGAATGTCAATGTGAATGTGAATGTGAATGTGAATGTCAATGTCAATGTGAATGTCAATGTCAATGTGAATGTGAATGTGAATGTCAATGTGAATGTCAATGTCAATGTCAATGTCAATGTCAATGTCAATGTCAATGTCAATGTCAATGTCAATGTCAATGTCAATGTCAATGTCAATGTCAATGTCAATGTCAATGTCAATGTCAATGTCAATGTCAATGTCAATGTCAATGTCAATGTCAATGTCAATAGCAATGTCAATGTCAATGTCAATGTCAATGTCAATGTCAATGTCAATGTCAATGTCAATGTCAATGTCAATGTCAATGTCAATGTCAATGTCAATGTCAATGTCAATGTCAATGTCAATGTCAATGTCAATGTCAATGTCAATGTCAATGTCAATGTCAATGTCAATGTCAATGTCAATGTCAATGTCAATGTGAATGTCATTGTGAATGTGAATGTGAATGTGAATGTGAATGTCAATGTGAATGTCAATGTGAATGTCAATGTGAATGTCAATGTCAATGTCAATGTCAATGTCAATGTCAATGTCAATGTCAATGTCAATGTCAATGTGAATGTGAATGTGAATGTGAATGTGAATGTGAATGTGAATGTGAATGTGAATGTGAATGTGAATGTCAATGTGAATGTGAATGTGAATGTGAATGTCAATGTCAATGTGAATGTCAATGTCAATGTGAATGTGAATGTGAATGTCAATGTGAATGTCAATGTGAATGTGAATGTGAATGTGAATGTGAATGTGAATGTGAATGTGAATGTCAATGTCAATGTCAATGTCAATGTCAATGTCAATGTCAATGTCAATGACAATGTCAATGTCAATGTCAATGTCAATGTCAATGTGAATGTGAATGTGAATGTCAATGTCAATGTGAATGTGAATGTCAATGTCAATGTGAATGTCAATGTGAATGTGAATGTGAATGTGAATGTGAATGTGAATGTGAATGTGAATGTGAATGTCAATGTGAATGTCAATGTGAATGTCAATGTCAATGTCAATGTCAATGTCAGTGTCAGTGTCAGTGTCAATGTCAATGTCAATGTGAATGTGAGTGTCAATGTGAATGTGAATGTGAATGTGAATGTGAATGACAATGTGAATGTCAATGTCAATGTGAATGTCAATGTGAATGTCAATGTCAATGTGAATGTGAATGTGAATGTGAATGTGAATGTGAATGTGAATGTGAATGTGAATGTGAATGTGAATGTGAATGTCAATGTGAATGTGAATGTGAATGTGAATGTCAATGTCAATGTGAATGTCAATGTCAATGTGAATGTGAATGTGAATTTCAATGTGAATGTCAATGTCAATGTGAATGTGAATGTGAATGTGAATGTGAATGTGAATGTCAATGTCAATGTCAATGTCAATGTCAATGTCAATGTCAATGTCAATGACAATGTCAATGTCAATGTCAATGTCAATGTGAATGTGAATGTGAATGTGAATGTCAATGTCAATGTGAATGTGAATGTGAATGTCAATGTGAATGTGAATGTGAATGTGAATGTGAATGTGAATGTCAATGTGAATGTCAATGTGAATGTCAATGTGAATGTCAATGTCAATGTCAATGTCAATGTCAGTGTCAGTGTCAGTGTCAATGTCAATGTCAATGTCAATGTCAATGTCAATGTCAATGTCAATGTCAATGACAATGTCAACGTCAACGTCAACGTCAACGTCAACGTCAACGTCAACGTCAACGTCAACGTCAACGTCAATGTCAATGTCAATGTCAATGACAATGTCAATGTCAATGTCAATGTCAATGTCAATGTCAATGTCAATGTCAATGTCAATGTCAATGTCAATGTCAATGTCAATGTCAATGTCAATGTCAATGTCAATGTCAATGTCAATGTCAATAGCAATGTCAATGTCAATGTCAATGTCAATGTCAATGTCAATGTCAATGTCAATGTCAATGTCAATGTCAATGTCAATGTCAATGTCAATGTCAATGTCAATGTCAATGTCAATGTCAATGTCAATGTCAATGTCAATGTCAATGTCAATGTCAATGTCAATGTGAATGTCATTGTGAATGTGAATGTGAATGTGAATGTGAATGTGAATGTGAATGTCAATGTCAATGTCAATGTCAATGTCAATGTCAATGTCAATGTCAATGTCAATGTCAATGTCAATGTCAATGTCAATGTCAATGTGAATGTGAATGTGAATGTGAATGTGAATGTGAATGTGAATGTGAATGTGAATGTGAATGTCAATGTGAATGTGAATGTGAATGTGAATGTCAATGTCAATGTGAATGTCAATGTCAATGTGAATGTGAATGTGAATGTGAATGTCAATGTCAATGTGAATGTGAATGTGAATGTGAATGTGAATGTCAATGTGAATGTGAATGTGAATGTGAATGTGAATGTGAATGTCAATGTGAATGTCAATGTGAATGTCAATGTGAATGTCAATGTCAATGTCAATGTCAATGTCAGTGTCAGTGTCAGTGTCAATGTCAATGTCAATGTCAATGTGAATGTGAGTGTCAATGTGAATGTGAATGTGAATGTGAATGTGAATGACAATGTCAATGTCAATGTCAATGTGAATGTCAATGCCAATGTGAATGTGAATGACAATGTCAATGTGAATGTGAATGTGAATGTCAATGTCAATGTCAATGTCAATGTCAATGTCAATGTCAATGTCAATGTCAATGTCAATGTCAATGTCAATGTCAACGTCAACGTCAACGTCAACGTCAACGTCAACGTCAACGTCAACGTCAACGTCAACGTCAACGTCAACGTCAACGTCAACGTCAACGTCAACGTCAACGTCAACGTCAACGTCAATGTCAATGTCAATGTCAATGTCAATGTGAATGTCAATGTGAATGTGAATGTAAATGTAAATGTCAATGTCAATGTCAATGTCAATGTCAATGTCAATGTCAATGTCAATCTCAATGTCAATGTCAATGCCAAGTCAATGTCATTGTCAATGTCAATGTCAATGTCAATGTCAATGTCAATGCCAATGTCAATGTCAATGTCAATGTCAGTGTCAATGTCAATGTCAATGTCAATGTCAATGTCAATGTCAATGTCAATGTCAATGTCAATGTCAATGTCAATGTCAATGTCAATGTGAATGTGAATGTGAATGTGAATGTGAATGTCAATGTGAATGTCAATGTCAATGTCAATGTCAATGTGAATGTGAATGTGAATGTGAATGTCAATGTCAATGTGAATGTGAATGTGAATGTGAATGTGAATGTCAATGTGAATGGGAATGTGAATGTGAATGTGAATGTGAATGTCAATGTCAATGTGAATGTCAATGTGAATGTCAATGTGAATGTCAATGTGAATGTCAATGTGAATTTCAATGTGAATTTCAATGTGAATGTCAATGTCAATGTCAATGTCAGTGTCAATGTCAATGCCAATGTCAATGTCAATGTCAATGTCAATGTCAATGTCAATGTGAATGTCAATGTGAATGTCAATGTGAATGTCAATGTGAATGTCAATGTGAATTTCAATGTGAATGTCAATGTCAATGTCAGTGTCAATGTCAATGCCAATGTCAATGTCAATGTCAATGTCAATGTCAATGTGAATTTCAATGTCAATTGGAATGTGAATGGGAATTCTATTTCTCTCTCTCTCTCTCTTTTGCTCTCTCTCTCTCTCTCTCTCTCTCTCTCTGACACTCTCTCTCTCTGACACACTCTCTCTCTCTCTCTCTCTTTCTCTCTCTCAGGAAGTTTTCAGAGAAAACCGCATTCGAAAAAGTCCATTCAATCAAAAGTTATAAGTAGAAAGTGCCCCCTCCCCCCTCTCTCTCCCTCACCCCCCCCCACTCTGACACTCTCTCTCTTTCTCTCTCTCGCAGGAAGGTTTTAGAGAAAACCGCATTCGAAAAAGTCCATTCAATCAAAAGTTATAGCGGAAATGTGTCCTCTCTCCCCCCCCTCTCTCTCACTCTCTCCCCCTCTCTCTCTGTCTCTCTCTTTCTCTCTTTCAGGAAGGTTTTAGAGAAAACCGCATTCGAAAAAGTCCATTCAATCAAAAGTTATCAGCAGAAACGTGCCCTCCCCCCCCTCTCTCCCTCTCGCCCCCCTCACTCTCTCTCCCTCTCACCTCCCTCTCTCTCTCTCTCTCTCTCTCTCTCTCTCTCTCTGACTCACTCTCACTTCCTCTCCTACTCTGGAAGGTTTTAGTGTAAACCGCATTCGAAAAAGTCCATTCGATCAAAAGTTATGAGCAGAAACATGCCGAAAAGAGGGTGTAAAAGTGGTTATTACGTCACAACTTTTGAACCAATCAACTTTTTCGACTGCTCTTTACTCTAAAACCTAATCCAAGAAACGCCGCGTCTAATGGTACAAACCGCACATTTGTACGTTTAGCCGTTCTCAAGTGATGCCGTTACAAACATACAGACAGACACGATTTTATTATATACTAGCTGCTCGCGGCGTGCCTCCGGCACGCCCTCGTAGCTAGGCCCTCCGGGCGGGTTGCCCTTGCGGGCGGCGCACAGTGCGCGTACCAATGATGTCACAACTTCTGAACGACTGGACTTTCGCATGGACAGAATTTCATATCAACCAAATGATTTATTTTCTTGTATTAACTTTGAAATCACCTTAAATTTCGAAGTGTTTTATTTACATTTCGATTTTGATTGCGAGATCGATGTTAATGTACATAATGAAAACAAAGAAATGCTTTATTTCAATTGGTTTTCTGTGATATCAACATTTCTCATTGCAATGCATTATTTTTTAAAAGCATGTACGTGCTGAAGGTGTTTGTAATAATCTATTTCGTCCAATTCCATTTCGCGTTGCTCTGTAGTTCTACCTCTCTCTCTCTCTTTCTCTCTCTCTATCCCTCCCTCACTCTGTCTCAGGAAGGTTTTAGAGCAAATCCCATTCGAAAAAGTCCATTCGTTGATAAGTTACTGTCGGTGTCAGTGACAGTGACAGTGTCAATGTGAATGTATTTGTGAAAGTCAATGTGAATGTGAATGTGAATGTGAATGTGAATGTGAATGTCAATTTCAATGTGTATGTCAATGTCAATGTCAATGTCAATGTCAAAGTCAATGTCAATGTCAATGTCAATGTCAATGTCAATCTCAATCTCAATGTCAATGTCAATGTCAATGTGAATGTCAAGGTGAATGTCAATCTCAATCTCAATGTCAATGTCAATGTCAATGTGAATGTCAAGGTGAATGTCAATGTCAATGTCAATGTCAATGTCAATGTCAATGTGAATGTGAATGTGAATGTGAATGTGAATGTCAATCTCAATCTCAATGTCAATGTCAATGTCAATGTCAATGTCAATGTCAATGTCAATGTCAATGTCAATGTCAATGTCAATGTCAATGTCAATGTCAATGTCAATGTCAATGTCAATGTCAATGTCAATGTCAATGTCAATGTCAATGTCAATGTCAATGTCAATGTGAATGTCAATGTGAATGTCAATGTGAATGTGAATGTGAATGTGAATGTCAATGTCAATGTCAATGTGAATGTGAATGTGAATGTGAATGTCAATGTCAATGTCAATGTCAATGTCAATGTCAATGTCAATGTCAATGTCAATGTCAATGTCAATGTCAATGTCAATGTCAATGTCAATGTCAATGTCAATGTCAATGTCAATGTCAATGTCAATCTCAATGTCAATGTCAATGTCAATGTCAATGTCAATGTCAATGTCAATGTCAATGTCAATGTCAATGTCAATGTGAATGTCAATGTGAATGTCAATGTCAATGTGAATGACAATGTGAATGTGAATGTGAATGTGAATGTCAATGTCAATGTCAATGTCAATGTGAAATTCAATGTCAATGTGAATGACAATGTGAATGTGAATGTCAATGTCAATGTCAATGTCAATGTCAATGTCAATGTCAATGTCAATGTCAATGTCAATGTCAATGTCAATGTCAATGTCAATGTCAATGTCAATGTCAATGTCAATGTCAACGTCAATGTCAATTGGAATGTGAATGTGAATTCTATCTCTCTCTCTCTCTCTCTGTCTGACTCACTCTCTCTCTCTTTTGCTCTCTCTCTCTCTCTCTCTCTCTCTCTCTCTCTCTCTCTGACTCTCTCTCTCTTTCTCTCTCTCTGGGAGTTTTCACAGAAAACCGCATTCGAAAAAGTCCATTCAATCAAAAGTTATAAGTAGAAACGTGCCCCCCTCCCCCCTCTCCCCCCTCTCTCTCTGACCCTCTCTCTCTTTCTCTCTCTCGCAGGAAGGTTTTAGAGAAAACCGCATTCGAAAAAGTCCATTCAATCAAAAGTTATAAGCAGAAATGTGTCCTCTCTCCCCCCCCCTCACTCTCTCCCTCTCTCCCCCCTCTCTCTTTGACTCTCTCTCTCTCTCTCTTTCTCTCTCTCAGGAAGGTTTCAGAGAAAACCGCATTCGAAAAAGTCCATTCAATCAAAAGTTATAAGTAGAAACGTGCCCCCTCTCCCCCCTCTATCTCCCTCTCCCCCCCCTCTCTCTGACGCTCTCTCTCTTTCTCTCTCTCGCAGGAAGGTTTTGGAGAAAACCGCATTCGAAAAAGTCCATTCAATCAAAAGTTATAAGCAGAAATGTGCCCCCTCTCCCCCCTCTCTCTCCCTCTCACCCCCTCTCTCTCTGACTCTCTCTCTCTCTCGCTCTCTCTTTCTCTCTCTCTCAGGAAGTTTTCAGAGAAAACCGCATTCGAAAAAGTCCATTCAATCAAAAGTTATAAGTAGAAACGTGCCCCCTCTCCCCCCTCTCTCTCCCTCTCACCCCCCCCTCTCTCCCCCCTCTCTCTGACCCTCTCTCTCTTTCTCTCTCTCGCAGAAATGTTTTAGAGAAAACCGCATTCGAAAAAGTCTATTCAATCAAAAGTTATAAGCAGAAACGTGCCCAAAAGTGGGCGAAAAAGTGGTGATGTCACTTGTGACGTCACAACTTTTGAACCAATAGACTTTTACGAATGATCTTTACTCTAAAACCTAATCCAAGAAACGCCGCGTCTAATGGTCCAAACCGCACATTTGTACGTTTAGCCGTTCTCAAGTGATGCCGTTACAAACATACAGACATACAGACAGACACGATTTTATTATATACTAGCTGCTCGTGGCGTGCCTTCGGCACGCCCTCGTAGCTAGGCCCTCCGGGCGGGCCCCCCCCTTGTTGGTGGTGCACAATGCGCGCACCAAATGTCATCACAACTTTTGAACGACCTGACTTTTGCATGGACAGAATTTCATGTCAACCAAATGATTTATTTTCGTGTATTAACTTTGAAATCACAATAGGTCTCAAGATGTTTTACTTACATTTCTATTTCGATTGCGAGATCGATGTTAATGTACACAATCAAAACAAAGAAATGCTTTATTTCAATTGGTTTTCTGTGATATCAACATTTCTCATTGCAATGCATTATTTTTTAAAAGCATGTACGTGCTGAAGGTGTTTGTCATAATCTATTACGTCCAATTCCATTTCGCGTTGCTCTGTAGTTTACCTCTCTCTCTCTCTTTCTCTCTCTCTATCCCTCCCTCACTCTGTCTCTGAAACGTTTTAGAGCAAATCCCATTCGAAAAAGTCCATTCGTTGATAAGTTACTGTCGGTGTCAGTGACAGTGACAGTGTCAATGTGAATGTATTTGTGAAAGTCAATGTGAATGTCAATGTGAATGTGAATGTGAATGTCAATGTCAATGTCAATGTCAATGTCAATGTCAATGTGAATGTCAATGTCAATGTCAATGTGAATGTCAATGTGAATGTCAATGTGAATGTGAATGTGAATGTGAATGTGAATGTGAATGTCAATGTGAATGTGAATGTGAATGTGAATGTGAATGTGAATGTGAATGTCAATGTGAATGTGAATGTCAATGTCAATGTCAATGTGAATGTCAATGTCAATGTCAATGTGAATGTGAATGTGAATGTGAATGTCAATGTCAATGTGAATGTCAATGTGAATGTCAATGTGAATGTCAATGTCAATGTCAATGTCAATGTCAATGTCAATGTCAATGTCAATGTCAATGTCAATGTCAATGTCAATGTCAATGTCAATGTCAATGTCAATGTCAATGTCAATGTCAATGCCAATGTCAATGCCAATGTCAATATCAATGTGAATGTGAATGTGAATGTCCATGTGAATGTCAATGTCAATGTGAATGTGAATGTCAATGTGAATGTCAATGTCAATGTCAATGTGAATGTCAATGTGAATGTCAATGTGAATGTCAATGTGAATTTCAATGTGATTGTAAATGTGAATGTCAATGTGAATGTCAATGTCAATGTCAATGTCAATGTCAATGTCAATGTCAATGTCAATGTCAATGTCAATGTCAATGTCAATGTCAATGTCAATGTCAATGTCAATGTCAATGTCAATAGCAATGTCAATGTCAATGTCAATGTCAATGTCAATGTCAATGTCAATGTCAATGTCAATGTCAATGTCAATGTCAATGTCAATGTCAATGTCAATGTCAATGTCAATGTCAATGTCAATGTCAATGTCAATGTCAATGTCAATGTGAATGTCATTGTGAATGTGAATGTGAATGTGAATGTGAATGTCAATGTGAATGTCAATGTGAATGTCAATGTCAATGTCAATGTCAATGTCAATGTCAATGTCAATGTCAATGTCAATGTCAATGTCAATGTGAATGTGAATGTGAATGTGAATGTGAATGTGAATGTGAATGTGAATGTGAATGTCAATGTGAATGTGAATGTGAATGTCAATGTGAATGTCAATGTGAATGTCAATGTCAATGTGAATGTGAATGTGAATGTCAATGTGAATGTCAATGTGAATGTGAATGTGAATGTGAATGTGAATGTGAATGTGAATGTGAATGTGAATGTCAATGTCAATGTCAATGTCAATGTCAATGTCAATGACAATGTCAATGTCAATGTCAATGTCAATGTCAATGTCAATGTGAATGTGAATGTCAATGTCAATGTGAATGTGAATGTGAATGTCAATGTGAATGTCAATGTGAATGTGAATGTGAATGTGAATGTGAATGTGAATGTGAATGTGAATGTCAATGTGAATGTCAATGTGAATGTCAATGTCAATGTCAATGTCAATGTCAGTGTCAGTGTCAGTGTCAATGTCAATGTCAATGTCAATGTGAATGTGAGTGTCAATGTGAATGTGAATGTCAATGTGAATGTGAATGACAATGTCAATGTCAATGTCAATGTGAATGTCAATGTGAATGTGAATGTGAATGTGAATGTGAATGTGAATGTGAATGTGAATGTGAATGTGAATGTGAATGTGAATGTGAATGTCAATGTGAATGTGAATTTGAATGTGAATGTCAATGTCAATGTGAATGTCAATGTCAATGTGAATGTGAATGTGAATTTCAATGTGAATGTGAATGTGAATGTGAATGTGAATGTGAATGTGAATGTGAATGTGAATGTCAATGTCAATGTCAATGTCAATGTCAATGTCAATGTCAATGTCAATGACAATGTCAATGTCAATGTCAATGTCAATGTGAATGTGAATGTGAATGTGAATGTCAATGTCAATGTGAATGTGAATGTGAATGTGAATGTGAATGTCAATGTGAATGTGAATGTGAATGTGAATGTGAATGTGAATGTGAATGTGAATGTGAATGTGAATGTCAATGTGAATGTCAATGTGAATGTCAATGTCAATGTCAATGTCAATGTCAGTGTCAGTGTCAGTGTCAATGTCAATGTCAATGTCCATGTGAATGTGAGTGTCAATGTGAATGTGAATGTGAATGTGAATGTGAATGACAATGTCAATGTCAATGTCAATGTGAATGTCAATGCCAATGTGAATGTGAATGACAATGTCAATGTGAATGTGAATGTCAATGTCAATGTCAATGTCAATGTCAATGTCAATGTCAACGTCAACGTCAACGTCAACGTCAACGTCAACGTCAACGTCAACGTCAACGTCAACGTCAACGTCAACGTCAACGTCAACGTCAACGTCAACGTCAATGTCAATGTCAATGTCAATGTCAATGTCAATGTCAATGTCAATGTCAATGTGAATGTCAATGTCAATGTCAATGTCAATGTCAATGTCAATGTGAATGTCAATGTCAATGTCAATGTCAATGTCAATGTCAATGTCAATGTCAATGTCAATGTCAATGTCAATGTCAATGTCAATGTCAATGTCAATGTCAATGTCAATGTCAATGTCAATGTCAATAGCAATGTCAATGTCAATGTCAATGTCAATGTCAATGTCAATGTCAATGTCAATGTCAATGTCAATGTCAATGTCAATGTCAATGTCAATGTCAATGTCAATGTCAATGTCAATGTCAATGTCAATGTCAATGTCAATGTCAATGTCAATGTCAATGTCAATGTCAATGTGAATGTCATTGTGAATGTGAATGTGAATGTGAATGTGAATGTCAATGTGAATGTCAATGTGAATGTCAATGTGAATGTCAATGTCAATGTCAATGTCAATGTCAATGTCAATGTCAATGTCAATGTCAATGTCAATGTGAATGTGAATGTGAATGTGAATGTGAATGTGAATGTGAATGTGAATGTGAATGTGAATGTGAATGTGAATGTCAATGTGAATGTGAATGTGAATGTGAATGTGAATGTCAATGTGAATGTGAATGTGAATGTGAATGTGAATGTGAATGTGAATGTCAATGTGAATGTCAATGTGAATGTCAATGTGAATGTCAATGTCAATGTCAATGTCAATGTCAATGTCAGTGTCAGTGTCAGTGTCAATGTCAATGTCAATGTCCATGTGAATGTGAGTGTCAATGTGAATGTGAATGTGAATGTGAATGTGAATGACAATGTCAATGTCAATGTCAATGTGAATGTCAATGCCAATGTGAATGTGAATGACAATGTCAATGTGAATGTGAATGTCAATGTCAATGTCAATGTCAATGTCAATGTCAATGTCAATGTCAATGTCAATGTCAATGTCAATGTCAATGTCAATGTCAACGTCAACGTCAACGTCAACGTCAACGTCAACGTCAACGTCAACGTCAACGTCAACGTCAACGTCAACGTCAACGTCAACGTCAACGTCAATGTCAATGTCAATGTCAATGTCAATGTCAATGTCAATGTCAATGTCAATGTGAATGTCAATGTCAATGTCAATGTCAATGTCAATGTCAATGTGAATGTCAATGTCAATGTCAATGTCAATGTCAATGTCAATGTCAATGTCAATGTCAATGTCAATGTCAATGTCAATGTCAATGTCAATGTCAATGTCAATGTCAATGTCAATGTCAATGTCAATAGCAATGTCAATGTCAATGTCAATGTCAATGTCAATGTCAATGTCAATGTCAATGTCAATGTCAATGTCAATGTCAATGTCAATGTCAATGTCAATGTCAATGTCAATGTCAATGTCAATGTCAATGTCAATGTCAATGTCAATGTCAATGTCAATGTCAATGTCAATGTCAATGTCAATGTCAATGTCAATGTCAATGTCAATGTCAATGTCATTGTGAATGTGAATGTGAATGTGAATGTGAATGTCAATGTGAATGTCAATGTGAATGTCAATGTCAATGTCAATGTCAATGTCAATGTCAATGTCAATGTCAATGTCAATGTCAATGTCAATGTCAATGTGAATGTGAATGTGAATGTGAATGTGAATGTGAATGTGAATGTGAATGTGAATGTGAATGTCAATGTGAATGTGAATGTGAATGTGAATGTCAATGTCAATGTGAATGTCAATGTCAATGTGAATGTGAATGTGAATGTCAATGTGAATGTCAATGTGAATGTGAATGTGAATGTGAATGTGAATGTGAATGTGAATGTGAATGTGAATGTCAATGTCAATGTCAATGTCAATGTCAATGTCAATGTCAATGTCAATGTCAATGACAATGTCAATGTCAATGTCAATGTCAATGTCAATGTGAATGTGAATGTGAATGTCAATGTCAATGTGAATGTGAATGTGAATGTCAATGTGAATGTCAATGTGAATGTGAATGTGAATGTGAATGTGAATGTGAATGTGAATGTGAATGTGAATGTGAATGTCAATGTGAATGTCAATGTGAATGTCAATGTCAATGTCAATGTCAATGTCAGTGTCAGTGTCAGTGTCAATGTCAATGTCAATGTGAATGTGAGTGTCAATGTGAATGTGAATGTGAATGTGAATGTGAATGACAATGTCAATGTCAATGTCAATGTGAATGTCAATGTGAATGTGAATGTGAATGTGAATGTGAATGTGAATGTGAATGTGAATGTGAATGTGAATGTGAATGTGAATGTGAATGTCAATGTGAATGTGAATGTGAATGTGAATGTCAATGTCAATGTGAATGTCAATGTCAATGTGAATGTGAATGTGAATTTCAATGTGAATGTCAATGTGAATGTGAATGTGAATGTGAATATGAATGTGAATGTGAATGTCAATGTCAATGTCAATGTCAATGTCAATGTCAATGTCAATGACAATGTCAATGTCAATGTCAATGTCAATGTGAATGTGAATGTGAATGTGAATGTCAATGTCAATGTGAATGTGAATGTGAATGTGAATGTGAATGTGAATGTCAATGTGAATGTGAATGTGAATTTGAATGTGAATGTGAATGTCAATGTGAATGTGAATGTGAATGTCAATGTGAATGTCAATGTCAATGTCAATGTCAATGTCAGTGTCAGTGTCAGTGTCAATGTCAATGTCAATGTCAATGTCAATGTCAATGTCAATGTCAATGTCAATGACAATGTCAACGTCAACGTCAACGTCAACGTCAACGTCAACGTCAACGTCAACGTCAACGTCAATGTCAATGTCAATGTCAATGTCAATGTCAATGTCAATGTCAATGTCAATGTGAATGTCAATGTCAATGTCAATGTCAATGTCAATGTCAATGTCAATGCCAATGTCAATGCCAATGTCAATATCAATGTGAATGTGAATGTGAATGTCCATGTGAATGTCAATGTGAATGTGAATGTGAATGTCAATGTCAATGTCAATGTCAATGTCAATGTGAATGTCAATGTGAATGTCAATGTGAATTTCAATGTGATTGTAAATGTGAATGTCAATGTGAATGTCAATGTCAATGTCAATGTCAATGTCAATGTCAATGTCAATGTCAATGTCAATGTCAATGTCAATGTCAATGTCAATGTCAATGTCAATGTCAATGTCAATGTCAATGTCAATGTCAATGTCAATAGCAATGTCAATGTCAATGTCAATGTCAATGTCAATGTCAATGTCAATGTCAATGTCAATGTCAATGTCAATGTCAATGTCAATGTCAATGTCAATGTCAATGTCAATGTCAATGTCAATGTCAATGTCAATGTCAATGTCAATGTCAATGTCAATGTCAATGTCAATGTCAATGTCAATGTGAATGTCATTGTGAATGTGAATGTGAATGTGAATGTGAATGTCAATGTGAATGTCAATGTCAATGTCAATGTCAATGTCAATGTCAATGTCAATGTCAATGTCAATGTCAATGTCAATGTCAATGTCAATGTGAATGTGAATGTGAATGTGAATGTGAATGTGAATGTGAATGTGAATGTGAATGTCAATGTGAATGTGAATGTGAATGTGAATGTCAATGTCAATGTGAATGTCAATGTCAATGTGAATGTGAATGTGAATGTCAATGTGAATGTCAATGTCAATGTCAATGTCAATGTCAATGTCAATGTCAATGTCAATGTCAATGTCAATGTCAATGTCAATGTCAATGTCAATGTCAATGTCAATGTCAATGTCAATGTCAATGTCAATGTCAATGTCAATAGCAATGTCAATGTCAATGTCAA
The DNA here is from genome assembly GCA_916610235.2 of Lasioglossum morio. Lineage (NCBI taxonomy): Eukaryota > Metazoa > Arthropoda > Insecta > Hymenoptera > Halictidae > Lasioglossum > Lasioglossum morio. The sequence continues at coordinate 274,606 of CAKAJA020000304.1, forward strand.
TGTCAATGTCAATGTCAATGTCAATGTCAATGTCAATGTCAATGTCAATGTCAATGTCAATGTCAATGTCAATGTCAATGTCAATGTCAATGTCAATGTCAATGTCAATGTCAATGTCAATGTCAATGTCAATGTCAATGTCAATGTCAATGTCAATGTCAATGTCAATGTCAATGTCAATGTCATTGTGAATGTGAATGTGAATGTGAATGTGAATGTCAATGTGAATGTCAATGTGAATGTCAATGTCAATGTGAATGTCAATGTCAATGTCAATGTCAATGTCAATGTCAATGTGAATGTGAATGTGAATGTGAATGTGAATGTGAATGTGAATGTGAATGTGAATGTGAATGTGAATGTGAATGTGAATGTCAATGTGAATGTGAATGTGAATGTGAATGTCAATGTCAATGTGAATGTCAATGTCAATGTGAATGTGAATGTGAATGTCAATGTGAATGTCAATGTGAATGTGAATGTGAATGTGAATGTGAATGTGAATGTGAATGTGAATGTCAATGTCAATGTCAATGTCAATGTCAATGTCAATGTCAATGTCAATGACAATGTCAATGTCAATGTCAATGTCAATGTCAATGTGAATGTGAATGTGAATGTCAATGTCAATGTGAATGTGAATGTCAATGTCAATGTGAATGTCAATGTGAATGTGAATGTGAATGTGAATGTGAATGTGAATGTGAATGTGAATGTCAATGTGAATGTCAATGTGAATGTCAATGTCACTGTCAATGTCAATGTCAGTGTCAGTGTCAGTGTCAATGTCAATGTCAATGTCAATGTGAATGTGAGTGTCAATGTGAATGTGAATGTGAATGTGAATGTGAATGACAATGTCAATGTCAATGTCAATGTGAATGTCAATGTGAATGTCAATGTCAATGTGAATGTGAATGTGAATGTGAATGTGAATGTGAATGTGAATGTGAATGTCAATGTCAATGTGAATGTGAATGTGAATGTGAATGTGAATGTCAATGTGAATGTGAATGTGAATGTGAATGTGAATGTGAATGTGAATGTGAATGTGAATGTGAATGTCAATGTGAATGTCAATGTCAATGTCAATGTCAATGTCAATGTCAATGTCAGTGTCAGTGTCAGTGTCAATGTCAATGTCAATGTGAATGTGAGTGTCAATGTGAATGTGAATGTGAATGTGAATGTGAATGACAATGTCAATGTCAATGTCAATGTGAATGTCAATGTGAATGTCAATGTCAATGTGAATGTGAATGTGAATGTGAATGTGAATGTGAATGTGAATGTGAATGTGAATGTGAATGTGAATGTGAATGTCAATGTGAATGTGAATGTGAATGTGAATGTCAATGTCAATGTGAATGTCAATGTCAATGTGAATGTGAATGTGAATTTCAATGTGAATGTCAATGTGAATGTGAATGTGAATGTGAATGTGAATGTGAATGTGAATGTCAATGTCAATGTCAATGTCAATGTCAATGTCAATGTCAATGTCAATGACAATGTCAATGTCAATGTCAATGTCAATGTGAATGTGAATGTGAATGTGAATGTCAATGTCAATGTCAATGTGAATGTGAATGTGAATGTGAATGTCAATGTGAATGTGAATGTGAATTTGAATGTGAATGTGAATGTCAATGTGAATGTCAATGTGAATGTCAATGTGAATGTCAATGTCAATGTCAATGTCAATGTCAGTGTCAGTGTCAGTGTCAATGTCAATGTCAATGTCAATGTCAATGTCAATGTCAATGTCAATGTCAATGACAATGTCAACGTCAACGTCAACGTCAACGTCAACGTCAACGTCAACGTCAACGTCAACGTCAATGTCAATGTCAATGTCAATGTCAATGTCAATGTCAATGTCAATGTCAATGTGAATGTCAATGTGAATGTCAATGTCAATGTCAATGTCAATGTCAATGTCAATGTCAATGCCAATGTCAATGCCAATGTCAATATCAATGTGAATGTGAATGTGAATGTCCATGTGAATGTCAATGTCAATGTGAATGTCAATGTCAATGTCAATGTCAATGTCAATGTGAATGTCAATGTGAATGTCAATGTGAATTTCAATGTGATTGTAAATGTGAATGTCAATGTGAATGTCAATGTCAATGTCAATGTCAATGTCAATGTCAATGTCAATGTCAATGTCAATGTCAATGTCAATGTCAATGTCAATGTCAATGTCAATGTCAATGTCAATGTCAATGTCAATGTCAATGTCAATAGCAATGTCAATGTCAATGTCAATGTCAATGTCAATGTCAATGTCAATGTCAATGTCAATGTCAATGTCAATGTCAATGTCAATGTCAATGTCAATGTCAATGTCAATGTCAATGTCAATGTCAATGTCAATGTCAATGTCAATGTCAATGTCAATGTGAATGTCATTGTGAATGTGAATGTGAATGTGAATGTGAATGTCAATGTGAATGTCAATGTCAATGTCAATGTCAATGTCAATGTCAATGTCAATGTCAATGTCAATGTCAATGTCAATGTGAATGTGAATGTGAATGTGAATGTGAATGTGAATGTGAATGTGAATGTGAATGTGAATGTGAATGTGAATGTGAATGTGAATGTGAATGTGAATGTGAATGTGAATGTCAATGTCAATGTGAATGTCAATGTCAATGTGAATGTGAATGTCAATGTCAATGTGAATGTGAATGTCAATGTCAATGTCAATGTCAATGTCAATGTCAATGTCAATGTCAATGTCAATGTCAATGTCAATGTCAATGTCAATGTCAATGTCAATGTCAATGTCAATGTCAATGTCAATGTCAATGTCAATGTCAATGTCAATGTCAATGTCAATAGCAATGTCAATGTCAATGTCAATGTCAATGTCAATGTCAATGTCAATGTCAATGTCAATGTCAATGTCAATGTCAATGTCAATGTCAATGTCAATGTCAATGTCAATGTCAATGTCAATGTCAATGTCAATGTCAATGTCAATGTCAATGTCAATGTCAATGTCAATGTCAATGTCAATGTCAATGTCAATGTCAATGTGAATGTCATTGTGAATGTGAATGTGAATGTGAATGTGAATGTCAATGTGAATGTCAATGTGAATGTCAATGTGAATGTGAATGTCAATGTCAATGTCAATGTCAATGTCAATGTCAATGTGAATGTGAATGTGAATGTGAATGTGAATGTGAATGTGAATGTGAATGTGAATGTGAATGTGAATGTGAATGTCAATGTGAATGTGAATGTGAATGTGAATGTCAATGTCAATGTGAATGTCAATGTCAATGTGAATGTGAATGTGAATGTCAATGTGAATGTCAATGTGAATGTGAATGTGAATGTGAATGTGAATGTGAATGTGAATGTGAATGTGAATGTCAATGTCAATGTCAATGTCAATGTCAATGTCAATGTCAATGACAATGTCAATGTCAATGTCAATGTCAATGTCAATGTCAATGTGAATGTGAATGTCAATGTCAATGTGAATGTGAATGTCAATGTCAATGTGAATGTCAATGTCAATGTGAATGTGAATGTGAATGTGAATGTGAATGTGAATGTGAATGTGAATGTCAATGTGAATGTCAATGTGAATGTCAATGTCAATGTCAATGTCAATGTCAGTGTCAGTGTCAGTGTCAATGTCAATGTCAATGTGAATGTGAGTGTCAATGTGAATGTGAATGTGAATGTGAATGTGAATGACAATGTCAATGTCAATGTCAATGTGAATGTCAATGTGAATGTCAATGTCAATGTGAATGTGAATGTGAATGTGAATGTGAATGTGAATGTGAATGTGAATGTGAATGTGAATGTGAATGTGAATGTCAATGTGAATGTGAATGTGAATGTGAATGTCAATGTCAATGTGAATGTCAATGTCAATGTGAATGTGAATGTGAATTTCAATGTGAATGTCAATGTGAATGTGAATGTGAATGTGAATGTGAATGTGAATGTGAATGTGAATGTCAATGTCAATGTCAATGTCAATGTCAATGTCAATGTCAATGTCAATGACAATGTCAATGTCAATGTCAATGTCAATGTGAATGTGAATGTGAATGTGAATGTCAATGTCAATGTGAATGTGAATGTGAATGTGAATGTGAATGTCAATGTGAATGTGAATGTGAATGTGAATGTGAATGTGAATGTCAATGTGAATGTCAATGTGAATGTCAATGTGAATGTCAATGTCAATGTCAATGTCAATGTCAGTGTCAGTGTCAGTGTCAATGTCAATGTCAATGTCAATGTCAATGTCAATGTCAATGTCAATGTCAATGACAATGTCAACGTCAACGTCAACGTCAACGTCAACGTCAACGTCAACGTCAACGTCAACGTCAATGTCAATGTCAATGTCAATGTCAATGTCAATGTCAATGTCAATGTCAATGTGAATGTCAATGTCAATGTCAATGTCAATGTCAATGTCAATGTCAATGCCAATGTCAATGCCAATGTCAATATCAATGTGAATGTGAATGTGAATGTCAATGTGAATGTCAATGTCAATGTGAATGTGAATGTCAATGTCAATGTCAATGTCAATGTCAATGTGAATGTCAATGTGAATGTCAATGTGAATTTCAATGTGATTGTAAATGTGAATGTCAATGTGAATGTCAATGTCAATGTCAATGTCAATGTCAATGTCAATGTCAATGTCAATGTCAATGTCAATGTCAATGTCAATGTCAATGTCAATGTCAATGTCAATGTCAATGTCAATGTCAATGTCAATGTCAATGTCAATGTCAATGTCAATAGCAATGTCAATGTCAATGTCAATGTCAATGTCAATGTCAATGTCAATGTCAATGTCAATGTCAATGTCAATGTCAATGTCAATGTCAATGTCAATGTCAATGTCAATGTCAATGTCAATGTCAATGTCAATGTCAATGTCAATGTCAATGTCAATGTCAATGTCAATGTCAATGTGAATGTCATTGTGAATGTGAATGTGAATGTGAATGTGAATGTGAATGTGAATGTCAATGTCAATGTCAATGTCAATGTCAATGTCAATGTCAATGTCAATGTCAATGTCAATGTCAATGTCAATGTCAATGTGAATGTGAATGTGAATGTGAATGTGAATGTGAATGTGAATGTGAATGTGAATGTGAATGTGAATGTCAATGTGAATGTGAATGTGAATGTGAATGTCAATGTCAATGTGAATGTCAATGTCAATGTGAATGTGAATGTGAATGTCAATGTGAATGTCAATGTGAATGTGAATGTGAATGTGAATGTGAATGTGAATGTGAATGTGAATGTCAATGTCAATGTCAATGTCAATGTCAATGTCAATGTCAATGACAATGTCAATGTCAATGTCAATGTCAATGTCAATGTGAATGTGAATGTGAATGTCAATGTCAATGTGAATGTGAATGTGAATGTCAATGTGAATGTCAATGTGAATGTGAATGTGAATGTGAATGTGAATGTGAATGTGAATGTGAATGTCAATGTGAATGTCAATGTGAATGTCAATGTCACTGTCAATGTCAATGTCAGTGTCAGTGTCAGTGTCAATGTCAATGTCAATGTCAATGTGAATGTGAGTGTCAATGTGAATGTGAATGTGAATGTGAATGTGAATGACAATGTCAATGTCAATGTCAATGTGAATGTCAATGTGAATGTCAATGTCAATGTGAATGTGAATGTGAATGTGAATGTGAATGTGAATGTGAATGTGAATGTGAATGTGAATGTCAATGTGAATGTCAATGTGAATGTCAATGTCAATGTGAATGTGAATGTGAATGTGAATGTGAATGTGAATGTGAATGTGAATGTGAATGTGAATGTGAATGTGAATGTGAATGTCAATGTGAATGTGAATGTGAATGTGAATGTCAATGTCAATGTGAATGTCAATGTCAATGTGAATGTGAATGTGAATTTCAATGTGAATGTCAATGTGAATGTGAATGTGAATGTGAATGTGAATGTGAATGTGAATGTGAATGTGAATGTCAATGTCAATGTGAATGTGAATGTGAATGTGAATGTGAATGTCAATGTGAATGTGAATGTGAATGTGAATGTGAATGTGAATGTCAATGTGAATGTCAATGTGAATGTCAATGTGAATGTCAATGTCAATGTCAATGTCAATGTCAGTGTCAGTGTCAATGTCAATGTCAATGTCAATGTGAATGTGAGTGTCAATGTGAATGTGAATGTGAATGTGAATGTGAATGACAATGTCAATGTCAATGTCAATGTCAATGTCAATGTCAATGTCAATGTCAACGTCAACGTCAACGTCAACGTCAACGTCAACGTCAACGTCAACGTCAACGTCAACGTCAACGTCAACGTCAACGTCAACGTCAACGTCAACGTCAACGTCAACGTCAACGTCAACGTCAACGTCAACGTCAACGTCAACGTCAATGTCAATGTCAATGTCAATGTCAATGTCAATGTCAATGTGAATGTCAATGTGAATGTGAATGTAAATGTAAATGTAAATGTCAATGTCAATGTCAATGTCAATGTCAATGTCAATGTCAATGTCAATGTCAATCTCAATGTCAATGTCAATGCCAAGTCAATGTCATTGTCAATGTCAATGTCAATGTCAATGTCAATGCCAATGTCAATGTCAATGTCAATGTCAGTGTCAATGTCAATGTCAATGTCAATGTCAATGTCAATGTCAATGTCAATGTCAATGTCAATGTCAATGTCAATGTCAATGTCAATGTCAATGTCAATGTCAATGTCAATGTCAATGTCAATGTCAATGTGAATGTCAATGTGAATGTCAATGTGAATGTCAATGTGAATGTCAACGTAAATGTCAATGTGAATGTCAATGTCAATGTCAATGTCAATGTGAATGTCAATGTGAATGTCAATGTCAATGTGAATGTCAATGTCAATGTCAATGTCAATGTCAATGTCAATGTCAATGTCAATGTCAATGTCAATGTCAATGTCAATGTCAATGCCAATGCCAATGCCAATATCAATGTGAATGTGAATGTGAATGTCAATGTGAATGTCAATGTCAATGTCAATGTCAATGTCAATGTCAATGTCAATGTCAATGTCAATGTCAATGTCAATGTCAATGTCAATGTCAATGTCAATGTCAATGTGAATTCTATCTCTCTCTCTCTCTTTCTCTGTCTGGCTCACTCTCTCTCTCTTTTGCTCTCTCTCTCTCTCTCTCTGTCTGACTCACTCTCTCTCTTTTGCTCTCTCTCTCTCTCTCTCTGTCTGACTCACTCTCTCTCTTTTGCTCTCTCTCTCTCTCTCTGACACTCTCTCACTTTCTCTCTCTCAGGGAGTTTTCAGAAAAAACCGCATTCGAAAAAGTCCATTCAATCAAAAGTTATAAGCAGAAACGTGTCCTCACCCCATACCCTTTCTCTCTGACTCTCTCTCTCTCTCTCTCTGACTCTCTCTCTCTCTCTCTGACTCTCTCTCTCTCTGACTCTCTCTCTCTCTCTCTGACTCTCTCTCTCTCTCTGACTCTCTCTCTCTCTTTCTCTCTTTCAGGAAGGTTTCAGAGAAAACCGCATTCGAAAATGTCCATTAAATCAAAAGTTATAAGTAGAAACGTGCCCCCTCTCCCCCCTCTCTCTCTCACTCTCTCCCCCTCTCTCTCTCTCTCTCTGACACTCTCTCTCTCTCTCTCTTTCTCTCTCTCAGGAAGGTTTCAGAGAAAACCGCATTCGAAAATGTCGATTCAACCAAAAGTTATAAGCAGAAACGTGCCCCCCCTCCCCCCTCTCTCTCCCTCTCACCCCCCCCTCTCTCTCTGACTCTCTCTCTCTTTCTCTCTCTCGCAGGAAGGTTTCAGAGAAAACCGCAGCCGAAAATGTCTATTCAATCAAAAGTTATAAGTAGAAACGTGCCCACTCTCCCCCCTCTCTCTCCCTCTCTCCCCCCCCCCTCTCTCTGACTTTCTCTCTCTTTCTCTCTCTCGCAGACAGGTTTTAGAGAAAACCGCATTCGAAAAAGTCCATTCAATCAAAAGTTATAAGCAGAAACGTGCCCAAAAGTGGGCGAAAAAGTGGTGATGGTGTCACTTGTGACGTCACAACTTTTGAACCAATAGACTTTTTCGAATGATCTTTACTCTAAAACCTAATCCAAGAAACGCCGCGTCTAATGGTCCAAACCGCACATTTGTACGTTTAGCCGTTCTCAAGTGATGCCGTTACAAACATACATACAGACATACAGACAGACACGATTTTATTATATACTAGCTGCTCGCGGCGTGCCTCCGGCACGCCCTCGTAGCTAGGCCCTCCGGGCGGGATGCCCTTGCGGGCGGTGCACAATGCGTGTACCAATGACGTCACAACTTTTGAACGACTGGACTTTTGCATGGACAGAATTTCATGTCAACCAAATGATTTTCTTGTATTAACTTTGAAATCAACATAAATCTCGAACTGTTTCATTGACATTTCGATTTCGATTGCAAGATTGATGTTAATGTGCACAATCAAAACAAAGAAATGCTTTATATTAATTGGTTTTCTGTGACATCAACATTTCTCATTGCAATGCATTATTATTTAAAAGCATGTACGTGCTGAAGGTGTTTGTAATAATCTATTTCGTCCAATTCCATTTCGCGTTGCTTTGTAGTTCTACCTCTCTCTCTCTTTCTCTCTATCTATCCCTCCCTCTCTCTGTCTCAATCTCAATCTCAATCTCAATCTCAATGTCAATGTCAATGTCAATGTCAATGTCAATGTCAATGTCAATGTCAATGTCAATGTCAATGTCAATGTCAATGTCAATGTCAATGTCAATGTGAATGTGAATGTGAATGTCAATGTGAATGTGAATGTGAATGTGAATGTCAATGTCAATGTGAATGTCAATGTGAATGTCAATGTGAATGTCAATGTGAATGTCAATGTGAATTTCAATGTGAATTTCAATGTGAATGTCAATGTCAATGTCAATGTCAGTGTCAATGTCAATGCCAATGTCAATGTCAAAGTCAAAGTCAATGTCAATGTCAATGTCAATGTCAATGTCAATGTCAATGTCAATGTCAATGTCAATGTCAATGACAATGTCAATGTCAATGTCAATGTCAATGTCAATGTCAATGTCAATGTCAATGTCAATGTGAATGTCAATGTGAATGTCAATGTGAATGTCAATGTGAATGTGAATGTGAATGTGAATGTCAATGTCAATGTCAATGTCAATGTCAATGTGAATGTGAATGTGAATGTGAATGTGAATGTGAATGTCAATGTCAATCTCAATCTCAATGTCAATGTCAATGTCAATGTGAATGTCAAGGTGAATGTCAATGTCAATGTCAATGTCAATGTCAATGTCAATGTCAATGTCAATGTCAATGTCAATGTCAATGTCAATGTCAATGTCAATGTCAATGTCAATGTCAATGTCAATGTCAATGTCAATGTCAATGTCAATGTCAATGTCAATGTCAATGTCAATGTCAATGTCAATGTCAATGTCAATGTCAATGTCAATGTCAATGTCAACGTCAATGTCAATTGGAATGTGAATGTGAATTCTATCTCTCTCTCTCTCTCTCTGTCTGACTCACTCTCTCTCTCTTTTGCTCTCTCTCTCTCTCTCTCTCTCTGACTCTCTCTCTTTCTCTCTCTCTGGGAGTTTTCACAGAAAACCGCATTCGAAAAAGTCCATTCAATCAAAAGTTATAAGTAGAAACGTGCCCCCTCCCCCCCTGTCCCCCCTCTCTCTCTGACTCTCTCTCTCTTTCTCTCTCTCGCAGGAAGGTTTTAGAGAAAACCGCATTCGAAAAAGTCCATTCAATCAAAAGTTATAAGCAGAAATGTGTCCTCTCTCCCCCCCCCTCACTCTCTCCCTCTCTCCCCCCTCTCTCTTTGACTCTCTCTCTCTCTCTCTTTCTCTCTCTCAGGAAGGTTTCAGAGAAAACCGCATTCGAAAAAGTCCATTCAATCAAAAGTTATAAGTAGAAACGTGCCCCCTCCCCCCCCTCTATCTCCCTCTCCCCCCCCCTCTCTCTGACGCTCTCTCTCTTTCTCTCTCTCGCAGGAAGGTTTTGGAGAAAACCGCATTCGAAAAAGTCCATTCAATCAAAAGTTATAAGCAGAAATGTGCCCCCTCTCCCCCCTCTCTCTCTCCCTCTCTCTCCCCTCTCTCTCTCTGACTCTCTCTCTCTCGCTCTCTCTTTCTCTCTCTCTCAGGAAGTTTTCAGAGAAAACCGCATTCGAAAAAGTCCATTCAATCAAAAGTTATAAGTAGAAACGTACCCCCTCTCCCCCCTCTATCTCCCTCTCACCCCCCTCTCTCTCCCCCTCTCTCTGACCCTCTCTCTCTTTCTCTCTCTCGCAGAAATGTGTTAGAGAAAACCGCATTCGAAAAAGTCTATTCAATCAAAAGTTATAAGCAGAAACGTGCCCAAAAGTGGGCGAAAAAGTGGTGATGGTGTCACTTGTGACGTCACAACTTTTGAACCAATAGACTTTTACGAATGATCTTTACTCTAAAACCTAATCCAAGAAACGCCGCGTCTAATGGTCCAAACCGCAGCTTTGTACGTTTAGCCGTTCTCAAGTGATGCCGTTACAAACAGACATACAGACATACAGACATACAGACAGACACGATTTTATTATATATAGAGACTAGCTGCTCGTGGAGTGCCTTCGGCACGCCCTCGTAGCTAGGCCCTCCGGGCGGGCCCCCCCCCCCTTGTTGGTGGTGCACAATGCGCGCACCAATGTCATCACAACTTTTGAACGACCTGACTTTTGCATGGACAGAATTTCATGTCAACCAAATGATTTATTTTCGTGTATTAACTTTGAAATCACAATAGGTCTCAAGATGTTTTACTTACATTTCTATTTCGATTGCGAGATCGATGTTAATGTACACAATCAAAACAAAGAAATGCTTTATTTCAATTGGTTTTCTGTGATATCAACATTTCTCATTGCAATGCATTATTTTTTAAAAGCATGTACGTGCTCAAGGTGTTTGTCATAATCTATTACGTCCAATTCCATTTCGCGTTGCTCTGTAGTTTACCTCTCTCTCTCTCTCTTTCTCTCCCTCTATCCCTCCCTCACTCTGTCTCTGAAACGTTTTAGAGCAAATCCCATTCGAAAAAGTCCATTCGTTGATAAGTTACTGTCGGTGTCAGTGACAGTGACAGTGTCAATGTGAATGTATTTGTGAAAGTCAATGTGAATGTGAATGTGAATGTGAATGTGAATGTGAATGTGAATGTCAATGTCAATGTCAATGTCAATGTCAATGTCAATGTCAATGTCAATGTGAATGTCAATGTGAATGTCAATGTGAATGTCAATGTGAATGTGAATGTCAATGTGAATGTCAATGTCAATGTGAATGTGAATGTCAATGTGAATGTCAATGTGAATGTCAATGTCAATGTCAATGTCAATGTCAATGTCAATGTCAATGTCAATGTCAATGTCAATGTCAATGTCAATGTCAATGTCAATGTCAATGTCAATGTCAATGGGAATGTCAATGTCAATGTCAATGTCAATGTCAATGTCAATGTCAATGTCAATGTCAATGTCAGTGTCAATGTCAATGCCAATGTCAATGTCAATGTCAATGTCAATGTCAATGTCAATGTCAATGTCAATGCCAATGTGAATATGAATGACAATGTCAATGTCAACGTCAATGTCAATGTCAATGCCAATGTGAATATGAATGACAATGTCAATGTCAACGTCAATGTCAGTTTCAGTGTCAGTGTCAGTGTGAATGTGAATGTCAATGTGAATGTCAATGTGAATGTCAATGTCAATGTCAATGTCAATGTCAATGTCAATGTCAATGTCAATGTCAATGTCAATGTCAATGTCAATGTCAATGTCAATGTCAATGACAATGTCAATGTCAATGTCAATGTCAATGTCAATGTCAATGTCAATGTCAATGTCAATGTCAATGTGAATGTCAATGTGAATGTCAATGTGAATGTCAATGTGAATGTGAATGTGAATGTGAATGTCAATGTCAATGTGAATGTGAATGAGAATGTGAATGTGAATGTGAATGTCAATGTCAATCTCAATCTCAATGTCATTGTCAATGTCAATGTGAATGACAATGTGAATGTGAATGTCAATGTCAATGTCAATGTCAATGTGAATGTCAATGTGAAATTCAATGTCAATGTGAATGACAATGTGAATGTGAATGTCAATGTCAATGTCAATGTCAATGTCAATGTCAATGTCAATGTCAATGTCAATGTCAATGTCAATGTCAATGTCAATGTCAATGTCAATGTCAATGTCAATGTCAATGTCAATGTCAATGTCAATGTCAATGTCAATGTCAATGTCAATGTCAATGTCAATGTCAATGTCAATGTCAATGTCAATGTCAATGTCAATGTCAACGTCAATGTCAATTGGAATGTGAATGTGAATTCTATCTCTCTCTCTCTCTCTCTGTCTGACTCACTCTCTCTCTCTTTTGCTCTCTCTCTCTCTCTCTCTGACTCTCTCTCTCTTTCTCTCTCTCTGGGAGTTTTCACAGAAAACCGCATTCGAAAAAGTCCATTCAATCAAAAGTTATAAGTAGAAACGTGCCCCCTCCCCCCTCTCCCCCCTCTCTCTCTGACTCTCTCTCTCTTTCTCTCTCTCGCAGGAAGGTTTTAGAGAAAACCGCATTCGAAAAAGTCCATTCAATCAAAAGTTATAAGCAGAAATGTGTTCTCTCTCCCCCCCCTCACTCTCTCCCTCTCTCCCCCCTCTCTCTTTGACTCTCTCTCTCTCTCTCTTTCTCTCTCTCAGGAAGGTTTCAGAGAAAACCGCATTCGAAAAAGTCCATTCAATCAAAAGTTATAAGTAGAAACGTGCCCCCTCTCCCCCCTCTATCTCCCTCTCCCCCCCCCTCTCTCTGACGCTCTCTCTCTTTCTCTCTCTCGCAGGAAGGTTTTGGAGAAAACCGCATTCGAAAAAGTCCATTCAATCAAAAGTTATAAGCAGAAATGTGCCCCCTCTCCCCCCTCTCTCTCCCTCTCTCCCCCCTCTCTCTCTGACTCTCTCTCTCTCGCTCTCTCTTTCTCTCTCTCTCAGGAAGTTTTCAGAGAAAACCGCATTCGAAAAAGTCCATTCAATCAAAAGTTATAAGTAGAAACGTGCCCCCTCTCCCCCCTCTCTCTCCCTCTCACCCCCCCCCTCTCTCCCCCCTCTCTCTGACCCTCTCTCTCTTTCTCTCTCTCGCAGAAATGTTTTAGAGAAAACCGCATTCGAAAAAGTCTATTCAATCAAAAGTTATAAGCAGAAACGTGCCCAAAAGTGGGCGAAAAAGTGGTGATGGTGTCACTTGTGACGTCACAACTTTTGAACCAATAGACTTTTACGAATGATCTTTACTCTAAAACCTATTCCAAGAAACGCCGCGTCTAATGGTCCAAACCGCAGCTTTGTACGTTCAGCCGTTCTCAAGTGATGCCGTTACAAACAGACATACAGACATACAGACATACAGACAGACACGATTTTATTATATACTAGCTGCTCGTGGCGTGCCTTCGGCACGCCCTCGTAGCTAGGCCCTCCGGGCGGGCCCCCCCCTTGTTTGTGGTGCACAATGCGCGCACCAATGTCATCACAACTTTTGAACGACCTGACTTTTGCATGGACAGAATTTCATGTCAACCAAATGATTTATTTTCGTGTATTAACTTTGAAATCACAATAGGTCTCAAGATGTTTTACTTACATTTCTATTTCGATTGCGAGATCGATGTTAATGTACACAATCAAAACAAAGAAATGCTTTATTTCAATTGGTTTTCTGTGATATCAACATTTCTCATTGCAATGCATTATTTTTTAAAAGCATGTACGTGCTGAAGGTGTTTGTCATAATCTATTACGTCCAATTCCATTTCGCGTTGCTCTGTAGTTTACCTCTCTCTCTCTCTTTCTCTCTCTCTATCCCTCCCTCACTCTGTCTCTGAAACGTTTTAGAGCAAATCCCATTCGAAAAAGTCCATTCGTTGATAAGTTACTGTCGGTGTCAGTGACAGTGACAGTGTCAATGTGAATGTATTTGTGAAAGTCAATGTGAATGTCAATGTGAATGTGAATGTGAATGTGAATGTCAATGTCAATGTCAATGTCAATGTGAATGTGAATGTCAATGTCAATGTCAATGTCAATGTCAATGTCAATGTGAATGTCAATGTGAATGTGAATGTGAATATGAATGTGAATGTGAATGTGAATGTGAATGTGAATGTGAATGTGAATGTGAATGTGAATGTCAATGTCAATGTGAATGTGAATGTGAATGTCAATGTCAATGTCAATGTGAATGTCAATGTGAATGTCAATGTGAATGTCAATGTCAATGTGAATGTCAATGTCAATGTGAATGTCAATGTGAATGTCAATGTCAATGTGAATGTCAATGTCAATGTCAATGTCAATGTCAATGTCAATGTCAATGTCAATGTCAATGTCAATGTCAATGTCAATGTCAATGTCAATGTCAATGCCAATGTCAATGCCAATGTCAATATCAATGTGAATGTGAATGTGAATGTCCATGTGAATGTCAATGTCAATGTGAATGTGAATGTCAATGTCAATGTCAATGTCAATGTCAATGTGAATGTCAATGTGAATGTCAATGTGAATTTCAATGTGATTGTAAATGTGAATGTCAATGTGAATGTCAATGTCAATGTCAATGTCAATGTCAATGTCAATGTCAATGTCAATGTCAATGTCAATGTCAATGTCAATGTCAATGTCAATGTCAATGTCAATGTCAATGTCAATGTCAATGTCAATAGCAATGTCAATGTGAATGTGAATGTCAATGTCAATGTCAATGTCAATGTCAATGTGAATGTCAATGTGAATGTCAATGTGAATGTCAATGTCAATGTCAATGTCAATGTCAATGTCAATCTCAATCTCAATGTCAATGTCAATGTCAATGTGAATGTCAAGGTGAATGTCAATCTCAATCTCAATGTCAATGTCAATGTCAATGTGAATGTCAAGGTGAATGTCAATGTCAATGTCAATGTGAATGTGAATGTGAATGTGAATGTGAATGTCAATGTCAATCTCAATCTCAATGTCAATGTCAATGTGAATGTCAAGGTGAATGTCAATCTCAATCTCAATGTCAATGTCAATGTCAATGTGAATGTCAAGGTGAATGTCAATGTCAATGTCAATGTGAATGTGAATGTGAATGTGAATGTGAATGTCAATGTCAATCTCAATCTCAATGTCAATGTCAATGTCAATGTCAATGTCAATGTCAATGTCAATGTCAATGTCAATGTCAATGTCAATGTCAATGTCAATGTCAATGTCAATGTCAATGTCAATGTCAATGTCAATGTCAATGTCAATGTCAATGTCAATGTCAATGTCAATGTCAATGTCAATGTCAATGTCAATGTCAATGTCAATGTCAATGTCAATGTGAATGTCAATGTGAATGTGAATGTGAATGTGATTGTCAATGCCAATGTCAATGTGAATGTGAATGTGAATGTGAATGTCAATGTCAATCTCAATCTCAATGTCAATGTCAATGTCAATGTGAATGTCAAGGTGAATGTCAATGTCATTGTCAATGTCAATGTGAATGTGAATGTGAATGTGAATGTCAATGTCAATCTCAATCTCAATGTCAATGTCAATGTCAATGTGAATGACAATGTGAATGTGAATGTGAATGTCAATGTCAATGTCAATGTCAATGTCAATGTGAAATTCAATGTCAATGTGAATGACAATGTGAATGTCAATGTCAATGTCAATGTCAATGTCAATGTCAATGTCAATGTCAATGTCAATGTCAATGTCAATGTCAATGTCAATGTCAATGTCAATGTCAATGTCAATGTCAATGTCAATGTCAATGTCAACGTCAATGTCAATTGGAATGTGAATGTGAATTCTATCTCTCTCTCTCTCTCTCTCTGTCTGACTCACTCTCTCTCTCTTTTGCTCTCTCTCTCTCTCTCTCTCTCTCTCTCTCTCTGACTCTCTCTCTCTTTCTCTCTCTCTGGGAGTTTTCACAGAAAACCGCATTCGAAAAAGTCCATTCAATCAAAAGTTATAAGTAGAAACGTGCCCCCTCCCCCCCTCTCCCCCCTCTCTCTCTGACCCTCTCTCTCTTTCTCTCTCTCGCAGGAAGGTTTTAGAGAAAACCGCATTCGAAAAAGTCCATTCAATCAAAAGTTATAAGCAGAAATGTGTCCTCTCTGCCCCCCCTCACTCTCTCCCTCTCTCCCCCCTCTCTCTTTGACTCTCTCTCTCTCTCTCTCTTTCTCTCTCTCAGGAAGGTTTCAGAGAAAACCGCATTCGAAAAAGTCCATTCAATCAAAAGTTATAAGTAGAAACGTGCCCCCTCTCCCCCCTCTATCTCCCTCTCCCCCCCCTCTCCCTGACGCTCTCTCTCTTTCTCTCTCTCGCAGGAAGGTTTTGGAGAAAACCGCATTCGAAAAAGTCCATTCAATCAAAAGTTATAAGCAGAAATGTGCCCCCTCTCCCCCCTCTCTCTCCCTCTCTCCCCCCTCTCTCTCTGACTCTCTCTCTCTCGCTCTCTCTTTCTCTCTCTCTCAGGAAGTTTTCAGAGAAAACCGCATTCGAAAAAGTACATTCAATCAAAAGTTATAAGTAGAAACGTGCCCCCTCTCCCCCCTCTCTCTCCCTCTCACCCCCCCCCCCTCTCTCCCCCCCCTCTCTCTGACCCTCTCTCTCTTTCTCTCTCTCGCAGAAATGTTTTAGAGAAAACCGCATTCGAAAAAGTCTATTCAATCAAAAGTTATAAGCAGAAACATGCCCAAAAGTGGGCGAAAAAGTGGTGATGTCACTTGTGACGTCACAACTTTTGAACCAATAGACTTTTACGAATGATCTTTACGCTAAAACCTAATCCAAGAAACGCCGCGTCTAATGGTCCAAACCGCACATTTGTACGTTTAGCCGTTCTCAAGTGATGCCGTTACAAACATACAGACATACAGACAGACACGATTTTATTATATACTAGCTGCTCGTGGCGTGCCTTCGGCACGCCCTCGTAGCTAGGCCCTCCGGGCGGGCCCCCCCCTTGTTGGTGGTGCACAATGCGCGCACCAATGTCATCACAACTTTTGAACGACCTGACTTTTGCATGGACAGAATTTCATGTCAACCAAATGATTTATTTTCGTGTATTAACTTTGAAATCACAATAGGTCTCAAGATGTTTTACTTACATTTCTATTTCGATTGCGAGATCGATGTTAATGTACACAATCAAAACAAAGAAATGCTTTATTTCAATTGGTTTTCTGTGATATCAACATTTCTCATTGCAATGCATTATTTTTTAAAAGCATGTACGTGCTGAAGGTGTTTGTCATAATCTATTACGTCCAATTCCATTTCGCGTTGCTCTGTAGTTTACCTCTCTCTCTCTCTTTCTCTCTCTCTATCCCTCCCTCACTCTGTCTCTGAAACGTTTTAGAGCAAATCCCATTCGAAAAAGTCCATTCGTTGATAAGTTACTGTCGGTGTCAGTGACAGTGACAGTGTCAATGTGAATGTATTTGTGAAAGTCAATGTGAATGTCAATGTGAATGTGAATGTCAATGTGAATGTCAATGTCAATGTCAATGTCAATGTCAATGTGAATGTCAATGTGAATGTCAATGTCAATGTGAATGTCAATGTGAATGTCAATGTGAATGTGAATGTGAATGTCAATGTGAATGTGAATGTGAATGTGAATGTGAATGTGAATGTGAATGTCAATGTCAATGTGAATGTGAATGTCAATGTCAATGTCAATGTGAATGTCAATGTGAATGTCAATGTGAATGTCAATGTC
>CAKAJA020000304.1:297500-302500 GCA_916610235.2 Lasioglossum morio
GAATGTCAATGTGAATGTCAATGTGAATGTGAATGTCAATGTGAATGTCAATGTCAATGTGAATGTGAATGTCAATGTGAATGTCAATGTGAATGTCAATGTCAATGTCAATGTCAATGTCAATGTCAATGTCAATGTCAATGTCAATGTCAATGTCAATGTCAATGTCAATGTCAATGCCAATGTCAATGCCAATGTCAATATCAATGTGAATGTGAATGTGAATGTCAATGTGAATTTGAATGTCAATGTCAATGTCAATGTCAATGTCAATGTCAATGTCAATGTGAATGTCAATGTGAATGTCAATGTGAATTTCAATGTGATTGTAAATGTGAATGTCAATGTGAATGTCAATGTCAATGTCAATGTCAATGTCAATGTCAATGTCAATGTCAATGTCAATGTCAATGTCAATGTCAATGTCAATGTCAATGTCAATGTCAATGTCAATGTCAATGTCAATGTCAATGTCAATGTCAATGTCAATGTCAATGTCAATGTCAATGTGAATATCAATGTGAATGTGAATGTGAATGTCAATGTGAATGTGAATGTGAATGTCAATGTGAATGTCAATGTCAATGTGAATGTCAATGTGAATGTCAATGTCAATGTCAATGTGAATGTGAATGTGAATGTGAATGTGAATGTGAATGTGAATGTGAATGTGAATGTGAATGTGAATGTGAATGTGAATGTGAATGTGAATGTGAATGTCAATGTCAATGTGAATGTCAATGTCAATGTGAATGTCAATGTCAATGTGAATGTGAATGTCAATGTCAATGTCAATGTGAATGTGAATGTGAATGTGAATGTGAATGTGAATGTGAATGTGAATGTGAATGTGAATGTGAATGTGAATGTGAATGTCAATGTCAATGTCAATGTCAATGTCAATGTCAATGTCAATGACAATGTCAATGTGAATGTCAATGTGAATGTGAATGTGAATGTGAATGTCAATGTCAATGTCAATGTCAATGTCAATGTCAATGTCAATGTCAATGTCAATGTCAATGCCAATGTCAATGTCAATGTCAATGTCAATGTCAATGTCAATGTGAATGTCAATGTCAATTGGAATGTGACTGGGAATTCTATTTCTCTCTCTCTCTCTCTTTTGCTCTCTCTCTCTCTCTCTCTGACACTCTCTCTCTCTGACACACTCTCTCTCTCTCTCTCTCTTTCTCTCTCTCAGGAAGTTTTCAGAGAAAACCGCATTCGAAAAAGTCCATTCAATCAAAAGTTATAAGTAGAAAGTGCCCCCTCCCCCCTCTCTCTCCCTCACCCCCCCCCCCCACTCTGACACTCTCTCTCTTTCTCTCTCTCGCAGGAAGGTTTTAGAGAAAACCGCATTCGAAAAAGTCCATTCAATCAAAAGTTATAAGCAGAAACGTGCCCTCTCCCCCCCCTCTCTCTCCCTCTCTCCACCCCCTCTCTCTGACTCTCTCTCTCTCTCTCTTTCTCTCTCTCTCAGGAAGGTTTTAGAGAAAATCGCATTCGAAAAAGTCCATTCAATCAAAAGTTATAGCGGAAATGTGTCCTCTCTCCCCCCCTCTCTCTCCCTCACCCCCCCCACTCTGACACTCTCTCTCTTTCTCTCTCTCGCAGGAAGGTTTCAGAGAAAACCGCATTCGAAAAAGTCCATTCAATTAAAAGTTATAAGCAGAAACGTGCCCTCTCCCCCCCTCTCTCTCTCAACCTCTCTCCCCCCTCTCTCCCCCCTGTCTCTCTGAATCTCTCTCTCTTTTTCTCTCTCACTCAGGAAGGTTTTGGAGAAAACCGCATTCGAAAAAGTCCATTCAATGAAAAGTTATAGCGGAAATGTGTCCTCTCTCCCACCCCCCTCTGTCTCACCCTCTCCCCCTCTCTCTCTGTCTCTCTCTCTCTTTCTCTCTTTCAGGAATGTTTTAGAGAAAACCGCATTCGTAAAAGTCCATTCAATCAAAAGTTATAGCGGAAATGTGTCCTCTCTCCCCCCCCCTCTCTCTCACTCTCTCCCCCTCTCTCTCTGTCTCTCTCTCTCTTTCTCTCTTTCAGGAAGGTTTCAGAGAAAACCGCATTCGAAAATGTCGATTCAACCAAAAGTTATAAGCAGAAACGTGCCCCCTCTCCCCCCTCTCTCTCCCTCTCTCCCCCCCTCTCTCTGACTCTCTCTCTCTTTCTCTCTCTCGCAGGAAGGTTTAAGAGAAAACCGCATTCGAAAAAGTCCATTCAATCAAAAGTTATAAGTAGAAACGTACCCCCCTCTCCCCCCTCTCTCTCCCTCTCACCCCCCCTCTCTCCCCCCCTCTCTCTGACCCTCTCTCTCTTTCTCTCTCTCGCAGAAATGTGTTAGAGAAAACCGCATTCGAAAAAGTCTATTCAATCAAAAGTTATAAGCAGAAACGTGCCCAAAAGTGGGCGAAAAAGTGGTGATGGTGTCACTTGTGACGTCACAACTTTTGAACCAATAGACTTTTACGAATGATCTTTACTCTAAAACCTAATCCAAGAAACGCCGCGTCTAATGGTCCAAACCGCAGCTTTGTACGTTTAGCCGTTCTCAAGTGATGCCGTTACAAACAGACATACAGACAGACACGATTTTATTATATACTAGCTGCTCGCGGCGTGCCTCCGGCACGCCCTCGTAGCTAGGCCCTCCGGGCGGGATGCCCTTGCGGGCGGTGCACAATGCGTGTACCAATGACGTCACAACTTTTGAACGACTGAACTTTTGCATGGACAGAATTTCATGTCAACCAAATGATTTTCTTGTATTAACTTTGAAATCAACATAAATCTCGAACTGTTTCATTGACATTTCGATTTCGATTGCAAGATTGATGTTAATGTGCACAATCAAAACAAAGAAATGCTTTATATTAATTGGTTTTCTGTGACATCAACATTTCTCATTGCAATGCATTATTATTTAAAAGCATGTACGTGCTGAAGGTGTTTGTAATAATCTATTTCGTCCAATTCCATTTCGCGTTGCTTTGTAGTTCTACCTCTCTCTCTCTTTCTCTCTATCTATCCCTCCCTCTCTCTGTCTCAATCTCAATCGCAATCTCAATCTCAATGTCAATGTCAATGTCAATGTCAATGTCAATGTCAATGTCAATGTCAATGTCAATGTCAATGTCAATGTCAATGTCAATGTCAATGTCAATGTCAATGGGAATGTCAATGTCAATGTCAATGTCAATGTCAATGTCAATGTCAATGTCAATGTCAATGTCAGTGTCAATGTCAATGCCAATGTCAATGTCAATGTCAATGTCAACGTCAATGTCAGTTTCAGTGTCAGTGTCAGTGTGAATGTGAATGTCAATGTGAATGTCAATGTGAATGTCAATGTCAATGTCAATGTCAATGTCAATGTCAATGTGGAAGTCAATGTGAATGTCAATGTGAATGTCAATGAGAATGTGAATGTGAATGTCAATGTGAATGTGAATGTGAATGTGAATGTGAATGTCAATGTCAATGTCAATGTCAATGTCAATGTGAATGTCAATGTGAATGTGAATGTGAATGTGAATGTGAATGTCAATGTCAATGTCAATGTCAATGTGAATGTCAATGTGAATGTCAATGTGAATGTCAATGTGAATGTGAATGTGAATGTGAATGTCAATGTCAATGTCAATGTCAATGTCAATGCCAATGTGAATATGAATGACAATGTCAATGTCAACGTCAATGTCAGTTTCAGTGTCAGTGTCAGTGTGAATGTGAATGTCAATGTGAATGTCAATGTGAATGTCAATGTCAATGTCAATGTCAATGTCAATGTCAATGTGGAAGTCAATGTGAATGTCAATGTGAATGTCAATGAGAATGTGAATGTGAATGTCAATGTGAATGTGAATGTGAATGTGAATGTCAATGTCAATGTCAATGTCAATGTCAATGTCAATGTGAATGTCAATGTGAATGTGAATGTGAATGTGAATGTGAATGTCAATGTCAATGTCAATGTCAATGTGAATGTCAATGTGAATGTCAATGTGAATGTCAATGTGAATGTGAATGTGAATGTGAATGTCAATGTCAATGTCAATGTCAATGTGAATGTGAATGTGAATGTGAATGTGAATGTCAATGTCAATCTCAATCTCAATGTCAATGTCAATGTCAATGTGAATGTCAAGGTGAATGTCAATGTCAATGTCAATGTGAATGTGAATGTGAATGTGAATGTGAATGTGAATGTGAATGTGAATGTCAATGTCAATCTCAATCTCAATGTCAATGTCAATGTCAATGTCAATGTCAATGTCAATGTCAATGTCAATGTCAATGTCAATGTGAATGTCAATGTCAATGTGAATGACAATGTGAATGTGAATGTCAATGTCAATGTCAATGTCAATGTGAATGTCAATGTGAAATTCAATGTCAATGTGAATGACAATGTGAATGTCAATGTCAATGTCAATGTCAATGTCAATGTCAATGTCAATGTCAATGTCAATGTCAATGTCAATGTCAATGTCAATGTCAATGTCAATGTCAATGTCAATGTCAATGTCAATGTCAATGTCAATGTCAATGTCAATGTCAATGTCAATGTCAATGTCAATGTCAATGTCAATGTCAACGTCAATGTCAATTGGAATGTGAATGTGAATTCTATCTCTCTCTCTCTCTCTCTGTCTGACTCACTCTCTCTCTCTTTTGCTCTCTCTCTCTCTCTCTCTCTGACTCTCTCTCTCTCGCTCTCTCTTTCTCTCTCTCTCAGGAAGTTTTCAGAGAAAACCGCATTCGAAAAAGTCCATTCAATCAAAAGTTATAAGTAGAAACGTGCCCCCTCTCCCCCCCTCTCTCTCCCTCTCACCCCCCCCTCTCTCCCCCCCTCTCTCTGACCCTCTCTCTCTTTCTCTCCCTCGCAGAAATGTTTTAGAGAAAACCGCATTCGAAAAAGTCTATTCAATCAAAAGTTATAAGCAGAAACGTGCCCAAAAGTGGGCGAAAAAGTGGTGATGGTGTCACTTGTGACGTCA